>JAJHUR010111998.1:19720-52750 GCA_027495735.1 Lutjanus campechanus | reverse complement strand
GGAAAAGAGACAGGAACAGAGACACACACACACACACACACACACACACACAAACACACACACACACACACACACAGACGATTAACTGTGTGTGTGTGTGTGTGTGTGTGTGTGTGTGTGTGAGGGAGTGGGGGCGTGGGGGTGCTCACATATACAAACATACTGCATAAAAGGAGAAATAAGAGACAAAGATTGTTAATTAATAACTATTTTATAACCATTTTAGTTTTAAAAATGTTAAATTGTGAACTATAAAGCCTTTTGTAAAAAAACAACATTTTTAAAAAAAAATAACATGATAATTTAAATGAATGACCACTGCCTTACAGTATATAAAGTAGTGAGAATCAGCTCCACCTCGACCAACTACAGCAGTAAAATTATGCTTTCACATTAATGCATCTGAAGTAATAATTCTATATTACAATTTGATATCTCATAGAATAACACTCATAGTAGCCATTTATTAGAAGCACTGATACTTCTGAAAAGTATATGAAACATAACACCAAGGCAAAGATAAAGTTTATAATCAAATACTTTGTCCACCATTGCTTCTCTTGTATTTTTATTTATTGGTCCAAAACATAAAGTACATTAATTTCTTAGAAACCAATCGCAGAAAACATCATACTATGTAGTTTAGTATCAGTAATACATACAAAATACTACTAGCATTAGTGGTAGCCCCTTACAAAAAAACAAAAACAAAAAACAGAATGACTGCAAGTTTAAAAAAAAAATTTTTAAGTATGTGGACATCTTCTGAAATTGTAAAGAAATGTGACCATTACAAATGAATTATTAAAGTAACAATATGTAACACCCTAGTGTTCAAAAATGAGCACTGCAGTTGGACCCATAGATGATATATTAAATATGTTGAAGCCCTATTTAATATATGATCTATTGTTGAAGCAAGTTGTTGCTCTTGAACCTTCCTCCCCCACCGAACATTAAACTGTGACAATAACAAGCAACAATGAGTCTTACGCTGTAAGACTTTTTATAACTCTGTCAGTGCAAAGTTAAGTCTGTTATCCCGAAAAAAACAAAAACCCACTGTTCTGAAAATGCACACTGGAGTTAGAGTTCAGTGACTGCCTGCCAAACTCTGCTAACATATTGCTCAATTTAACAGTTTTAAACATCTACTCTTTCTAAAAGATTATTAATGATGTCTTACGACTCAAAACAGACAGCAAGTATTTCAGCTTAGCATGTTTCTTTAATCTCTAATGATATATCATGGTGATTTTGTGATTTATAGTAAATATAGTACATAGGGTTTATCATGTCAAAGTTCAGTCTTTGACATGTTCTATCGCCTCGTTTTAATAAGTGTCATACAGTCACATTTTGCTTAAAATGCTCCAAAGATGACCTGCACTGCTGCACTTCCAGCTCAGAAATCCTCCTGTATCAGTTCAGATGAAGTGTTGAGTCTGACTGCATCTCTACTGTGCCGGCCTGCCTTGTCCTCATCTGTCACTTGTCTCCTATAATACATGTTAGTGTCTTTGTCTTCACTGTGGCTGCTCAGAGGCTGTCACCATCCAGCAGCTTGCCTCTGTCACGGCTCGTTCACACCAACAACACAATAAAACTTTCGCCCAGTCTCTTTCTCTTTTTAACCCTCCTCCTACTCCTTTTTCATTCCTTCTCTCTGTCATTCAGTTCCTCTCTGCTCTTCCTCCTCTTCCTGCTGCATTCCTCCATTCCTTTCTCTTTCTCTACCCCTCCTTCTCTTTTACCCACTCCCTCCTCCCACCCCTCCCTCTCTCCCACTTGTCTGAACTCTGACAGGTGTGTAATTGAATGATTAATGACTACCAGAGTACCCCCCACCCCACACACTCCACGACTGCCTCACACTTCATGTTAAAATGGAATTGTGCATATTTATGCACACTCATATTCATGCGCTGACACACGCAGCCGTGCACATTTTCACATTACACATGTGTATTCATTTTGTTTCAATAGCCCAAATGGTCAAATTCAAACCAGTGGGACTCTGCTCATGATGGAGACATTATAAGGAATGTAACTATACACTGGATGCAATATATATATGATCCTGCACAGGGCCAACACTGTTCAAGTGCTGCAACAGAGCTCATTTTAAATTACAATCACGCTGTTGTCATTTTAACAAAATGTTTCAAACCATATGGATTTTATGAAAAACAGTTCCCACACAAATGTGTTTTTGACTTCAGTCATTTCCTAAAAATTCAGTCAAAACCTCACACCTCTGATTTGTGAAGTCAAGGCAGATTTATCTACTGCAGTACCATACACTTCACCTCCCTATACGCTATATTCCCTTCTAACCACAATACACAAACATTGAAACACAATGCACATAAATGCATTCAAGTACGTTCTCCCTCCCGTTCCCCTCTCCTCTTCATTTGTCAACATGAAGTCAACAGATTTTATGCAGTCTTATTCCCACCGTCTAATGGAGTCTGTGTTGGTGAGAGAAAAGGCTGGCAATCTATCTGAACCAATCATAAACTGAGGCTATGACTATGAATTATACTGTGAGTGAGAGCTGTACACTGATGTATGAATAAAGTATGTGTTGTTGATTTTCACCGCTGAGATCCCTGCCTGGGTTGTGATGTCGCAGGATTGTAAATTTCATAATCATTGTTTTCAAATGGAGGAAAAAAAGGCACCGTTACACAGCAGAGCAACAGGTTCAGCCGTTGTAGGAATAAAGAATTTGTAGAGCCAGAATGATTCTTGAGCTTTAAGGCTGATACTGATAACGACATTCAAGCCTATCTCCTCAAAATTACATTTATAAACCACTAATTTGTTTAGCCAACTACACTTTCATAGGGAAATTTAATTCATGTCTGACAATGTTTTTTTCCAGTGAGGGAAGTGGTACATTTTTGCATTTCCAGCAAGTTGCATGGAGATGGTCAGGGTAAATGGTGGGAGTGCAAAAAACTAGACGGAAGTATGAATTGCATGTATTAGGTTTGTGCAGCAAAACACCATGGTCAGGGAAATTGAATGGGTTTGATAAATGTTTAAAAAATTAACTTACCCTGTCTTGTGGTTCAAGTTGTATTCTATTGTATGGTATGGTATCATAAGTCACTACTGAACTTTTCTGTATTGAACCAAGATTACAATGTTTCCCGAAACCAAGTTCTATCAGGGCCTAAACACAACCATTAAAAACTAATAATACTGTTGTATAACTACAAATGGATATTGTTGGAAAACAAATTATTTACATTGTCAGTGGACATTTCACTGACACATTGACATCAATATTTGACCATTAGTTCCTCATAGTTTGACTTGCCAGGAATGGAAAGCGTTAACAAATTTGATTCAGGAAATGAAGGGAAAGGAAATGATTTCTGGATTCACACTTTAAATAAGAATACTTTTTGATGTTTTGGCTTGGGTCAAAGTGTCACGAGTTTTGACTTTGTCAAGTTGAGTCTAAAGTAATCAAATTTGTGTCTCAAGTCGGATTTGAGTCCAAGTCATGTGACTCTAGTCAAGTACATCCTTGCAGAGCCGCTAGCACTATAGACTCTCAGTCTTGTTTTAACATAAACATAACATAAACATGACATGCATTTTGCGTTTTGATGTAAGTTAATTGGAAAAATTGGAATTTAAGTCAAAATTCAAATAAAAAATAAATTCTTATATATTATAATGCTTCACAGAAAAACATCACTAGAATTCATATACATTTTCCATTTTTTGTTTGAGGAAAGATTTGAAGTGGCTGATGTTTTAGAGCAGATGGAAGATGTGTGAGGGATGATGTACAGTAAGCAGGTCATTATTGCAAAATAAACCCCAACAGGGTGAAACTGGACTTGATGCAGGACTTGATGAGAAGCAATAATGAGTGATTTTGCAAAAATTAGTGACTCATGTACTTACTACTTGTTACTTAATATATAAAAATATAATAATATTAATATTATTATGCATTTAAAAATGATTTTATTAAATTTATTAAATTATTTCTGTTCTTCATAGCAACAGTCGGCTATATAGAAGTAAAGGACCCTAGAATGCTGTAATTACCAATCGGAATCAAGTATTTAACAAAGCCATGAAATGTTGGTCAACATAGGCCGACTCAACTTTGCATGGTTTATGAACAGTGTTTACTACAGTCTTACATGTGAGCACATTTGTAACTTGAGGAATTAGTGTTAATTTTTTTTATCACGTCATGAAAAATAAAAAATCATACCCGTGTTTTCCCTCAGAGAGCTTTGTGGTGAGCTCACCTTCCAACCTGCAGGTCACACTGATATGTAGAAACACTTTGGATGAAACAAAAGTTTTTACATGTTGTGAAAAGGAGAGAGGTGTAGAGGTGAAAGAGTAAAAGTGAGGGGCCCACACTGACCATCATGTCCTGTAGGAGTGAGTGTGTGGAGTGACAAAGAGAAATGAAAAGTGGAGGGGTGCTGGGGTCAGGACCTGGGTGCCAGGGAGAACAGCCATTTCCTGTTGACCTCTGTTTGCACTCTGGCCCCTGACCCCCCCTCCTGCTCCAGGCCGAATGGGGGCAGGGTTG
The DNA here is from genome assembly GCA_027495735.1 of Lutjanus campechanus. NCBI lineage: Eukaryota > Metazoa > Chordata > Actinopteri > Lutjaniformes > Lutjanidae > Lutjanus > Lutjanus campechanus. The sequence continues at coordinate 48,171 of JAJHUR010111998.1, read as the reverse complement.
AGGGTTATTCAGTGTTTGTTGTGTGTTTGGGGTGCTGTGGATGGATGTAGGGCGGCAAAAGGTGGAATTATGTATGGATGTTTGAGGGCTAAAAAGATGTATTTCAGAGAAGAAGTGAAGGTTATGAATGGGACATGTGCATCATCAGGAGCTGTGAGGGTAAAGGTGGAAAACATAAAGGTTGTTAAAGTTTTGCAGTATTTGCACATAATGCATGATATTATCCTTATTTTAGTTGATAAACAAGTAGGAAGGAAGCATGTGAGGGCTGAAAAGGATCTATATGAGCCACAAGGAGATCTAGTCTGTGCTCTGAAGCATTAAACAAAAAATCAGTTCTTCCCTCCCTGTGATAATCCAGCCTGTGTGACAGATCACTGCAGCTGCAGCCCGAGGCCCCTGTCAGAGTTAAACAGATAGTCAGAGGAGTGGACGGAGCGACATGACTTATGATTGAAAAAACAGGAGGAAGATTACACTATTTGTCAAGATGTCCTGTAAAAGGGAGTGGCTTTGATGGTGGTTTATTATACATAAGTGTTGGAACATCTCATGAAGGAGCCAAAATATTCTTGAGTGATATGGATTGTTAATCAAGAATGCGTACACTGTTTTTAATCATTTCTCCTTCCTGTTTTTGACTTTGGTGTGTTTGGGAAGTTGTGAGTGGGGAGAGGAGAGTGTCTTTACACCATGTCACTGGTGTTTATTATTAATGGCACATAATTAGAGTAGGTAGGAGAAGAGAAGGGGGAAATAACATGTATTACATCTACATGGATAAGTAAATCAAGGGCTGAAATGAGCAGAAACAACAAGCAACTGAGGACCTTTAAGGGAAGGAATATGTTCATTGCTGCTGTGTTTCAGAGGACAACTGCAAATCTGCAAAACCTAGCAACATTTTGCTAATAATGGATCATTTCTGAATAGTTTTTTTTTCACCAAACTAACCTCTAGTAACAGAAAATCTGCACATGGATGGAGATTCTGTTGGAAAGGGACAAGATCTTTGTATCAGAAGTGTTCTCATTTGTAGTCCAAGTAGTGTTGACCAATTACATTCAAGCAGGCTTTGGTTGCATGCAGGTAACCAGTCCATCTGGATGCAGAACACACTAGCTGAAATGCAATCTCAGAACCCATCCGTTATCATCTGACTAAAATTTAGCTTTTTGATGACTTTGTTTTTTAAAAAAAAAGCTCTTTGTTCATATGAAGATATCTGTTTTGAGTTGAGGTTCCAACTCCATTCTAGATCAAATTGCTAACTGGACTGTTAACAGTGACACGTGCAAAGACAACAAAGTTTTGGCCCGGATATAGATTATCTGATTATTCTAATGACACCGAAAACCTCCAAACATTGCCTGTTGCCCACAGAGGCTAAATCATCATCAGACGATAGCTGATGGGTTACAAGATTAGCTCCAAACTGACTTTCAGTTTCAACATTTCCTGTCAAACTCAGACACTGGCCCAATTTCATGCTAAATTATGTGCAGTATAAACTACATTCATTGTTCATTACAGAGAAATGCAATCTTATCTGGGAGTTCATACCTTGCACTGGGTTTGGCCATCAGTAGTGATATGGGATGGAAAACTCCCAACATCAAACATTATCTGAGATGATTCAACAAACTTGTAAATATGCCTGAATGAATATTTAGGTTGGATCCTCCCTCAGAAGCTTTTGAGCATCTTTTTTCCTGCATTCTGGTGAATTTTATGCACCAACTTGTGCCTTTGTTGTATCATCTTATAGTGTAAATGTCTTTATTTCTGTAAAGAAAAACACAAAATTCAGGCAACAGTGGGCAATTCAAAATATTATGGAGTATAATGCAGTAAAGCGCTCACTGGGCAACACAAGGTCTGTACTTGGCTCATTATTATTTCCAATCTACATAAACAATATTATTACTCTTCTCTACTCTACACTCTTTGTACTCAACCATACTCATGATGTCAATTTTTATGCAGATGATACAATCTTGTTTGCACGTGCCTATTTTCTAACTCAAGCTTGCCTCTGCATAGCTAAGTGAGGTAGACCAGATCCCAGGACTGGCTAACTCTTGATACCTCATAATAGTCTCATCCCATTGGATAAATTTTAACTTTTAATTCAGTTTCAGTTTCTAGGTTTATGATTATAAAAAACAAAGTACCAAAATTTCTAATAATATTTTTCTAAGGTTTAAAGTAGCGTTTGACTTTGTCACACCACAGAAACATGTTATTAACCACACATATACTTAGTGATTTTTAAAGCTAATCACTAAGTAAATGAAATTAGGTCTCAAAATCATGAAAAAATGAGCAGTTTTCTTTGCTCTGAAATGCTGGGGGTGTGTCCACTCTGCTGTCTCAGTGTCAAACGCTGCTGCGACCTGAAAACAACCTAGAACATGGACACTATAGCAGCTTTACTGGACATGTTGAGACATGTTTGAGCCACCAGAGCCAGATCATGGTGACAGTATGGTGTTTTTTCTTCTTGTGTTTTGGCTTGTTGGAACTGAAGTGAGCTGAAATGAATGTTTGCAAGGTATCAGTGTTGTTTGTGAGTCAGTTTTTGGGGCTTTGGTACTGTTAAGGACCATGGCTCTGGAATGTCACCAAGCCATATTTCAGGTCTGTTCAAAAAATCATAACACAGTTTACTGGTCTAACTCCAATTCAGTACTATATACTAGGTCTAGGTCTTTTCACAACTCTTTTCCAATATGTATAATGCGTATATAATCCTCCTTTTACCTTGATACAGTCACTTAATACTTTTATTTACAACATTTTCCTGAAGCTGTCTCACCAAAATCTGCAATTTTTCCACAGTTTTTGTCTACTGCACAGTAAAAATCAAGTAAGTTTCTAAAGTATTTATGAGAATGAATTTAGTTACCAAAATCCTGTTCAAAAATATTAAGTTGCATAAAAATGGGACACAGTGACAGACCTGCTTTTTCACTTTCTTCACAGTAACTACCCACTTCCTCTACACAGTCCAAACAAATGACTGCTGCTGCTGTCAGAAACATAAAATCTGTCTCCTCCTGCACCAGAGCAATAAACTGTCCACAGGTAGAGTCAGACAACACACACAAACAGAGGACCAGTGACAAATATTACAAAAAACATTTTAATACTTTAACTGTATTTCCCATCATCATTCAGAAATGTTTCAGCAGTCCGAGCGGAGTGGAGAGGGAGCCGAAATGTTTCAAGAGTCCTTTGGCTGCAGCTCCCCTCACACACCGCCGTGACAGACAAAAAATGTACTAGAAATGCTTACAGAAGATTGTGTATGTCTATGTGTGTGTGTGTGTGTTTGTGTGTGTGTGTGTGTGTGTAGGAATGGCTCTCAGTGTAGTGTGTTGCTATGTGTGTGTATGTTTGCGTGTGTGTAGGAAAGATCCTAAGGTAATGGACACCTGTTGGCATCTTAAGGAGGTCAGTGGTACAAGAGCGAGGCAGACTGGAAGTCATTCATAGTGTTTAGCTTCATGCTGAGGAAGAGCACTAATATTTCAACAAGCTCGCGTGAAGCTGCATCCGCCTGGAGTGGCACACATAAATATAAAAATAGAATAAGAAAAAACTCAAATCAGCTTTAAATAAAGTGTGTGTGAAGGTGTGTGTGTGTATCTTTGACAGTCAACGTGTGAAGGAAGACAGGGAGTAAGTGAAGAAGGCGTGTTCACAGGATCAAGTCCCATCTAGTAACGTCCATGTGCCGTTGCAAAGTCCAGGGATAAATATTCATCCGTCCATCCAGTCTGATCGACCGTCCTTCCTGTGGTTCAGCAGGCATGATGGGAAGTGTAGTTTAAAGCATGTGTCTCACCCACAGGACACAGTGGAGACATTTGGAGAGGAGGAAGCACTTCTACTCTGAGAGAGGTATGGCTTAAACCTGTGGGTCCAGACTGTGTGTGTGTGTGTGTGTGTGTGTGTGTGTGGAAGTAATGTTTATGTCTACGTGTATGTGTGTGTGTGTTAGCGAGTGGAACAGCTACATTGAGGTCAGTGTCTTTCAGTGGGGAATGTAAACTTTCGGAGCAATGTGTCTTTTTTTCTTTAAATAGTGTTCTGTATGCGTCATTACACATACACACACACACACACACATACACACACATATATCTCACCGCACACACTCACATACACACATTCATACAGTAATTTGCCCTCGCGCAAACACCCTGACTCCCCCCCACAGCTAGTGTGCATGTATGTCCAGTCCCTGGGCGAGGAGCGGCTCTGCGGGATGTGCGTGTGGCGGCGGGTGGAGCAGCATGGCGGGGTGGGGGTGTGAACCCGGGTAGGGGTGGAGGGAGGGTCCCGGGTGGGGAGGGTAGCCTGGCTGGGACAGTAGAGCGCCGGGGTAGTCGCCCTGCAGAGAAGACATTCCCTGAAGACCTGGTGGGGAGACACAGAGGACAACATTACATTTTCTGTGTCGATGAATAATAAAATGACCACAATGTCTCATCAGAGATTAAGGAAACAAGTTAAATACTCGCTTCTCTGGCAGCAGCGCTACAGCCGAGGTGTCCTTTTAAATTGCTGTTCCAGCCTGTCTTGTGTTTTAGTTTGCCCGTTTGACATTAATTAGAGCTCAAATTAATGATAAATGTTCACTGAACAAGTTAGTGTCTGTTTATGAAAATCATTACAAATCTTTTAGGAGTAGATGTTTATAACGTTTAAATTGAGCAAAATGTTAATGGAGTCTGGCAGGCAGTCAGACAGGCAGTCACTGAACTCAAACTGCAGAGTGTGTATTTTCAGAGCAGTGGGCTTTTATAACTTATATAACAGGCTTAACCTTAATTGGAGTTTGCAATGACTAACCCACAAGCAGGTTGCTGCTTGTTTTTTTTTTTTTTTAACAGAATCAGGGAACATTAATCTTTGATTTACTTACTGACTAGTGGTGTGTATTAAAAGTCTTTCTAAATATGAGACTCTAACTAGAGGTTCCAGCCTTTTGTTGTGTTTTTGGGGATCTGCAAACCTTTAGCTCATATTTAAAACTTAAGTCCATGAGTTAACAAGTTTATTGATGGTTTATCTTGGTGGTGGTTTATCTTTCTTAATTTTAAGCTAGTTTGGTGCAACATAATTGAAAGTTGAACCATGATTTATTTAGGATTAAAAATCAAAACTTGTTGGTGCAATTCAGCCTTAATGTTTTTTTAAAATTCTGTGGCACTCAGGCCCATGTCACTTCGTTCAGAATTGGTGAATCTTAAAAAAAGAAAAAGAAGAAATGGTTTAATTTAAAAAAAAGTTATAACTTTCAAAAAAATGCATATTTGATGGTCTACTGAGTATTTCTGGCAGGATGGCGTATGTGGGATTGAATTAAAAAAACAAACAAAAACAAACTGCAGTGCCCATGTTCACATGCATTCTATTGACAGTAAAAATATATCACCAGCCTCATCCTGTAGTTCTCTGTATTCTCAGCATTTAACAGCAAGCAGTATTTCCCAACAGGCTACTGTACCTGCTGTTCGAAGCCCGAGGTGGGCCTGTCCGTCGAGCCCGTAGCCCCCAAGAGCTGCTCCCTCTGGGCTGTAGGGACCACCCTGACCTGTGAGACGACACACACACACCATCAGACACAAATATACAATACACACACACACACTCGTATATACACAGAGTTGTTTACATGGCGAGCGACCAGCTGACTGACTTATAAACACCGACCTGAGCGATTTGACTGGTCAATCATCGGCTGAACTATTCTCCTCCTGGCGTTGATGAACCTGCATGGTGAGAGAGACATAAAGAAAGAGTGTGTTCAGAGAGAGAGAGGGAGAGATGGATGAGGCCACCCATTAATGGAGAAAAAGGCTGACCGGGAGAGTATTAACCTTTTCTATTTTACAACCACTTAACCCTTTCAGAGGGCAGAGTAAATCAACGTTAGGGCAGAGCAGGTATTGATCGCCCTGTGATAATTGATTGATCTGCATTGATTGGGTCACTCTGTGTGTGTGCTGCAGCCACAGTACAAATAAAAACATGTACATTATTATCTAACAAAATCCACTGTTTAACATGTAACACTCACGTCATATTTTGGGTTTGTGTGTGACTCTGTATCAGTATCTGAGGTGCAGAAATCAAACATTATCATCGAACTAACTGATCAGCAACATGGAAATGTCACATGTTAAATGCTTATGTTTTTCCTGTGCAGATACATGTGTGCCTGGGGAGTGATAGAGGAATCTGGTGCAGTAAACCATCTGATTATTGGATATTGATTTGCTATTCTGTTTTATGAACATAGAGCAAATGGATTTTTACTGCGCTGCAGGTTCAGAAAAAAAATGCTTAGTAGGACATTTCTTCCCCTGTTACAAGCTTCTCTCTAATAAACCAGATTATAGTCTTCTCTAAAAGTCTTGTAAAAGTGCTACCTTTCATTTAATTGACATTTATTGTGCACAAAATGTCCACAATAAAGAGATACTGAGCAAGAAATGTGGATTAAGTGAGGTGTAAAATATAGATACTGTTCATTTCTACGATGCCAATATGTCATTGACGTAGCAACAGCCATGTTGTTAAAGTGAAAGTTGACGCGCTGCATTTAAACATGACAGTTTAACTGATTATTGATAATCCACGGGGCTAGAATTAGTGTATTGATTGAGTGTGCACTGACCAGTTGTTGACCTGTAAGATGGTCAGTCCTGTGTCCTGTGACAGCTGCTTCTTCTGCTCCTCAGATGGGTACGGGTGCTGGGAGAGGACACACAGAGGTAAGGTTAAAGACATGAGCAGTACATGTTACAGAAACTTTCTAACTTCAGGATCCTACGTTAGACGTAGAATATGGAAGTTCTGCTGCTATGGGTCTCAATACAAAACAATGACAAAAGACGTAGTTTGATGACATCTGAAATATCACAGGATCATGGACGTTGTTGTCTTCATTGTTAAACCACCACCATTGCAGATGAAAATCTGTCCGATATGATTCAGGCAGAAATAATATTCATGGACGATGTAATATTGAAGTTTTATTCACGTAATGTTTAGTCATGTTTGCCAGCTTCCGTGTTTTCACGGACGTTATAGCAACTGGCAGCTACTAGTGAAGCAACAAATAATCGTTCTGTCATGTTGAATAAATTATTGATTTTTCTGGGTTTGACCATTGTTGGAAACATTTGAGACAATGTACACTAATCAACAAAATATATAACAACTAATGTTTTTAGACACTTTAATGTGGAATGCTACATATAGCTTTAACTGCTTGGTAACCATGGTAATTAGGATTGGGAAAAAATCCATTACAGATGAACAGTTCCTAAGTCAATGTTCATATCCTATCTGCAGAATGTGTATTACACAAGCATCCTAACTTCCCAGAATCTTTAAGAGACTCTCCTTAGGATAATTGTAAAGCTAAATTTTCACTCCACCTGTAGTAGCAGCTGACTTAGTAACTAGCCAACAATAGTGTTCACTAACAGTAGCTAACAGCAGTTTTTGCCAACAGTAGCTAACGGTAGTGTTCGCTAATAGTGGCGAATGGTAGCGTTTGCTGACTTCTGGCTTCTCTTTTATTGCTTTTACACAATCTTAGCCCACTCTGTTTCTTTTATCTTCAGAGTTAGCATTGTTGTTGTAAACTTCCCAAAACATCTTTGGATTTCCCTTCAGATGTTGCAAAACCTGTAACTTTTTTTGCATATTTCTCTTTGTTTCAATAATAAAAATCCAGTGGTTACAAAGTTTTTCAGCCCGGTGTGATGAGAAAAGTAGATTTGGTTGCTGGGTAACAGACCTAAAAGTTGGTAAGTGATGTTGTATTTAGGGTTTCTTATCCTGAGATAGGATAGGATTCCTGCAGTTAGTTAGGATTTGCTTCTGTAATGCCATATATTGAAAAATCCAAGAGAAGTTCTGTAACATGGCCCCGGACTCACAACAAGTGAGGCTTTGGTGGCTTTTTTCTGTGAGTAAATGCTTGTGAGTGAACAAGAGAATATAACCTTGAGGCTACTAGTGACATAATAATCTACAATGACATAATATATGTGAGAGAAATCTCAGTGTGAATACCGATGACCTTCCATCTGAATTCACATCTGCACTCACATTTTCAACCTCAGAAACCCCTCACACTCTCTGTCTGTATTTCTCTCTATCACACACACACACACGTACTGTAATAATTGGAGTGAAGCAACATTTGACCTGCCTCATTTAGTAGCTAATTACCTCACCAACAATTACTCACTCCATTTCTATCTCTTCCACAGTTATTGAATGGTGAGCATATTCACATAATCACTTAATCCCCCGATTTTTCATTTAATTTAATTGACCTCCATTATACACTTGGTTCCTCTGTCTGTTCTTGTCAGTGACGTTTTGCCTCACACTGAATCCTCTCTGTCAGTAATTATTCTCCCATGCAGCTATACACAAGCTTTCTTTGTCTTGTTACAGTGCTGCAGGATGGTTTTAATTATTGGCCAAATTCAATATTTTAACTTTGATGTGATAAGAATGTGAAAAAGCTTTCTCACCGACAGATGCTGGAAGAGCCACGCTCTCATGATGTTTGTGGCCACTTTGGGGAAGATCCCTCTCTTCTTGTTGTTCCTCCTGTCTCTATCTGACTCATCCTCCTCTCCTGTACTGGGGGAGGCCATTGCTCCGTCCAGACCATCGCCTGCAGGGATACAGCACATATTACATCTCAGGACTATGTGAGTGAGTCTATTAGGGTGCAACTGATGCAAGCTCACAATGGTTTCGTTGCATTGAATACATGCTGTATCAATATTTTTTACAAACACATTTTACCATTTTTCAAGGCAAAAAGTTACATCACTTTCCTATGTTTAATGTAGAATTTGTCACATAATTAACTACATTTCCATGCAAACTCACTCCAGTAGTAATTATACAGTTATTAATGTATTCTTATTTGTAAACTGATCAAAATGTTGCATTAGAGTTAATTCCAGTCAAGAAAAATTACTCTCATAATGATCAATTCTGTAATGTGCCACAATTAGGATTTTTTTTAAAATTGTGCATTCCAAGTATAAAGTTCCAAATGAAGGCAAACTTTCAGTATTAATGCCAGACATATAAAAAGTGAGAGGAGGAAAAAATTTTAAATTTTGCATTTTGAGAATAAAGTCGAAATGTTAGGGAGAAAGTTAAAATACCATTTCACTCTCGACATATCCATTTTGTTCTCAACATTTAGACTTTATTCTCGACTTTTCAACTTTATTCTCAACATTTTGATTTTATTCCTAGCTTTTTTTCTTGACATTTCTTTACTCTTGACATTTTGACTTTATTTTAAATGTTTGTATGTCAAAATGCAGTTTAGAAAAATCTTCTTCCTTTCATTTTTTTCCCTTTATGCCTGCCCGATACTCCTCCATGACATGGAAGAATACTGTTTTTTCCTGATATTTAATAATTATTTTATCCAAGACTTTTTGTTCTTTTCCTTTGTGCACAGGACAAGTTTTACTAACATCACACTGAACAGTTAAGCAGGTTTGGCTCCAGCTTTAGTTTTGGTATTGTAATAAGCATGGATGGTAGGTTGTGAATGAGTGTGTTGCAGATGTGGCTACTGTGCACATGCATACCTTTGTTTCCCTGCATGCAGTGTTTTCTCACAGGTGCAGTATTCACTCTGTGTGCATGCGTGCATGTGTGTGTGTGTGTGTGTGTGTGTACCTGTGTCGCTACAGTTGTCTGCTGTGCTGAGTGAGGGCAGGCCACAGGTGCCTGGTGTTCCCAGAGGAGTTGTGGCACATTCATCTGGCTCCCGTAACCATGATGCATTCTGCAGGGTGACAGACACGGAGAGGAGGTTGGAATGATGGGAAGGAGGGGAATTCCCATCAGGGGGGAGAACAAGGAGTCATGAAACACATGGTCATTATTCAGACATCCAGTGGATGCAGCTGGAGAGGTGTATGGTGGAGCCTCTCCTGCAGCGTAACTGTTTGACATTTGTTACTTTGGCAGCTCGTCTCACCTGCTCCGACAGACTGGAGCAGGATCCAGTGAAGTCCTCCATGTCAGACTTGGAGCCGCCCTCCCGTTCATCCAGGATGAGGTCTGTGGGCATTTTGCCCTTCAGACAGGTGATGTAGCGATGGCAGAAGTTATCACACAAGTCGTGCACCTGAGGAAACAGATTCACATTCATCAGCACATACTGTACTGCACATACCACTTCCTAATCAGTGCCTAAAATGCACATAGTTGTACTGTGAACATTAAAGGAGAGGTTCACACTTTTTCTCTCTTCAAACATCATACCCATGTCCATATGTATACTGAAGCAGTTTGGGCTGGCTCATTATCTACTCACCCTCATGCTAATTGAAGGTCAGGTTTAGTTTTCTAGTCCACAAAACACTGCTGTTTTGTGGACTAAAAAGAATTTCTTGAACCCTCTTTACACAAGAGGTTTGAAAACTCTTCAACAAATGTGTAGTTATAGTATTTCATATTTTATTAAATTAACATAATTAGTTTTGTTAATTTCATGACAAAGAACATGTGATTACAGTGCCTTTTTTGCAACTGACTAAAAGGTGTTATAATAAAAACACCAACCTTCTCTAACTCCAGTAGATGAAAACGAAGAACCTGTATGGCCTGGATCATCTGTGAAGAGCAGAATGTGGGTTACTTATCAACACGACCCGCAATGCATGTGTGAAAAAGTGTGTTCATATTTTAATGTGATTTCAGCATCATACCAAGTTGTCCAGCTCAGGATTGGAAGAAAATATGGGCTTCTCTGAACGTATCTGTGACACAAAACAGACAAATGATCACAAATGTGAAAACTCTTCTTGAGCTCTGTTCTGTTCTGTCCTGTGATTTGCTCTCACGGCTGTCGCCCACCTGCTTAGCGAACGCGGCAATGTCATCGTTGAAGGACTCGGAGGAGCAGACATCGCTGTGATTGGTCATGCCGGGGAGGTGGGAGGTGGCTGAGAGGGAGGCGGAGTCTCGAGGGGAGCAGGTGGCAAGCTCACACTTTTCAAACACTAAGGCCAGCAGTGGAAACAGTGGGTGACTGCACACACACACACACACACAGACACACACACACAGACACACACACACACACATATACACAGTTAACATACTATACATAAACACAGTAACAGTTGACATAGTGTACACACGATACATTCAAAGAAGGTGTTACAGGAAACTTAATAGCAGAGTATTTATGAAACAGACAGCTGTAAACAGTTCACATGTATTTTAATATTCAACGTACAAATATATACTATATGGTAGTCTGCTAAACATGCAAACGTAATTTAAACTACACAACTATTTTCTAGCCACTAAGAGGCTACATAAATCACATCTAAGGTTTCAAATGCACACATGCTTACCCATAGATCTGGTCTTTGTGGTGTTTGAGGGAGTCGGGGATGCTGGGTCCATACTGTGGGGGAGGAAATGGCCTGACATCGTCCCCGTACCCCCCCACCGACATGCCCTCCGACCCTGAGTAGTGCACCAGCTCTTCATACTGAAACACGATTAGATGGAAAGACAGAAAACATGAGACACGTTCGACATCTGTGCCTGTCTGGCATCATATCATATCGTGATTTTATTACGAGGCTGAGCTGTCAGGGGGCTTCAGTGGCACGGCTTACTGGATGCTCTGTTAGAAAATCTGCTGCTGAACTGCTGGACATATTTTGTGCAGCCATTAAATGTTGCATGTTTGTGTATGTGTTAGGGCTGCAGCAAAGATTTATTTTCGTAACGGATTTATCTGACCATTATTTTCCTGATGATTTTGTCTATAAAATGTCAGAACATAGTAAAAACTTCCCATAACAATTTTCTAAAACTCAAGTTGACATATTCAGTTTGCTTGTTTTGTCTGACCAACAGTCCAAAGTCCAAATGTCTTCAATTAACTATAATAGAAAACTAAGAAAATATTAACATTCGAGAGGCTGGAGAGAGTGAATTTCTGGTGTTTTGCTGAGAAATAACTTAAATGTTCATCAAAATTGTTTCAGCTCTTGTGTGTGTGCATGTATATGTAGCTTTTATTGACAGTAATGTTGCAATGAAAAAAGTCTATTAGTTACAACTAATGATTATTTTCATTGCCAATTAATCTGTTGATCTTCTTCTCGATTAACTGATTAGATATTTGGTCCATAATATGTCCGAAAATGGTGAAAAATGTTGATCAGTGTTTCCCACATTTTTTCTTAAAATTTTTTTTTAAAAAATAAAATGATGAATTGATTGTTTAAATAGTTGGCGATTAATTTAGTAGCGACCTACTAATCAACTAATTGTAGCAGCTCTAAAGAAAACCTGCAAATATTCACTGAGGAAAGTGAATTTCTGTCAAATCTGCTTTAAAAAAATATTTTTTAAAACGGTTGTTAAATTATTTCAGCTCTTATGTGTGTACATGCATATGTATTTGTAGATTTTAGTAACAGTAATGTTCTAAACATCTCAGTCTTTATAAAATAAAACTGTTTTTTACTTTTATTCTGTCTAATATTTACAATGATATATTGTGTCTATATACTACTCCCAGGGTGTTTTTTTGTGCACATTGATGGACCAATGTCACTGGGGTAGAGCTTCAACGATCACTTGATTGATCAATTAACTGTCTACTATTAAATTAACTGCCAACTATTTTGATAATCGATTAATTGGTTTGAGTCATTTGTTAAGATAGAGGGTGAAATTATCTGATTCCAGCTTCTTAAAGGTGAATATTTTGTGGATTCTTTAGTCTTCTATAACAATAAACTGAATATCCTTGGGCTTTGAGAAACACTGATTGATATTTTTCACCATTTTCTGATATTTTATGGACGAAACAACTGATCAATTAATAGAGAGAATAATGGACAGATTATTTGACGATTCAAATAATCATTAGTTGCAGCCCTACACTGCAGTTTTGTGTACAATACAGTCTAGTCATGTGTGCATATATCCCCATTCCCTCATAAAAAAAACCTGACAATCTCTTAGTTTTCACTTCATTACATGCTGCTAAAAATTCACTCTAAAATAACCCTGAAAAATGCACAGCAAGTCAGGCCAAAAAAGGTGATTTTCCTATTGTTTTGAAAAGGAGGAGACGAGAAAAGAGGTAGATGAGATCCTTGGAGAAAGACAGTGAGTGAGCCTGTAGCTGCTAATATCATCTCCTCCCTCCTAAACTCAGACTAGACAGGAGCCGTGCTGAGACGTCCCTCACAACCCGCTGTGACAGCCTCACTGGGGCCCGCTCACACACACACACGCACTCTAACACAGTGAATCAGACACACATATGGCACGCTCACAGACAATCACATACACATGCACAGATACAGCCAGAGACGAGCAGTACACATAGCATCATGAATATACATGTGTGACTCCCCCTCTCCTCCTCTGTGTTACGGAGCTAATTTGTGCTTCACTTCAGCTTCTGTCTCTGAGGCGGCACTACTCAGGTCAGCAGATCTGCTTTTGTGTCTCTTTCTGTTGGATTAAAGGGACTCAGTCCCTCAGGGCCACCGTGATCACAGACAGACACACAGCACCTGCTAGGTGGCCTGGCCCGGACACCTTTCACTCCTGTGTTATTTTAACCAAGCTGTAAAAGTTATGATCTGTGCAGTCTAGTTTTTCTGTGGAGACCATTCTCCAGGCAGGTGTGTGACTGGAGGTAACAGCAAGGACTCCTCTATATTTATTCTTTCAGATTTGCAGTAATTAAAGCCATACTTCTATTACAGCTTGGGCAATATATTAACATTATATCAATATTGTGGTGCAAGACTAGGTACCATCTTAGATTTTGGATATCATATTGTAATATGGCAGAAGTGTTGTCTGTTCCTGGTTTTAAAGAATATATTACAGTAAAATTATGGAATCAGACTTTTCAAGTCATTGTATCCATATTAGTGTTATTTTATATCAGAAATCTCTTTGTGTTAATATTTTGTGAACCAATAGTCATCCCCCCAGTACTGTCGCAGTATCAGTAAATATCAATTTTGAGGTATTTGATCAAAAATATTTTGATGTTTGATCTTGTCCAAATCAACCAGCCCTATTCTATTTATTTCTTTTACACTTTTGTATGCTTTCAGAAGTGGTTTTCAAACTTTTTGTCCCAAAGGTACCCCAAACATCAAGCCAACAGCCCATATTCATGCAAAATAGTCTCTATAACATGGGTTATAACTGTTATTACTCTGTAAACATTTACTCTTATTTAGTCATGCCAAAGAAATTTTGTCATTATCGTTAATAAGGCACTAATCAGGGCTTTTGATGTGTCACTGTAATAATTAATACCATCTCACAACTGCATGAACAGTGAAAACTGACTTTTAAAGTTTTAAAAGATTTTTTGTTTTGGGAAATGAGTGCAAAGCAGTGATGTAGTAAATTAAAAAAACATGTACTTTTTATATAGCCTAGTTGTATATTGCAATAATAATGAATAAGTGTCTAAATTGCAAGTGGGGAGACAGGAACAGTGAAATCCAGCATGAAAGCAATTATTCTCCCATATTCTCCCTGTGTTAACCCTCTTACCCCTCTTCATGTGCACGCACTGCCCTCCTCTTGCAAACCCTTCTGCAGGACCCCTGGAGGTCTCCGGACCCCACTTTGGGAACCACTGTCCTAAATGGCTTATCAAATTGTTGTATTTCAGAGTCCCATATGGCCACCGGGATCACAGAAAGCACCTGCTCTGAGGCCCTGGCCCGGGACACCTTCTAGTTTTTATGGAGGCTGCGGCTATTAACACAATCACCGCTATCGGATTGCGCGTCTCTCTTTACGCACGGCTCCTCTCGGGTTTCTGTGCGTCAAGCGGATCAAAGCACACAAGTCGAGATGACAAATTCCGCGAAGTTTCCCTTTTTTAAAAGTCACGGAGCTGGTAAACAGGCTTCAGATGGCAGGACAACATTTTCATTGCAAGTTTTAATTATATTGTTTCAACAGACACTTAAAAAGTTACTGCAGGCCTGACAGGCGCTGCTTCAACTGGGAAGAGCCGACAACATGTCAGGATATGTAGGAATATCATCATTTAGCTGTAAAGAACGGGGTTTATACTATAGCGGAACATTAAATTGAGTAAAATCAAAAAGTAAAAATTGAGGACGAGATTGGGTGCGCAACTTCAGACGTTCTTAAAAGCCTCACTGAATTAATAAACCCCTTAAACTATTAATAATGGTGAGTCTATTTAACAAACTTTACTTTCTATTTTAGTATAATGTATATAACAAATGCCCCTTTGCTACATTAAAAAAAATAATGATGTAAAAAGCAAGCAAACTAATTCGAAACTCATCCTTTCCTTCGCGGGTAAAAGAGAAATGTTAATTTGTTTCAAAACAATTTTACCTCAAGAAATGATTTAAATATTCCACCAAAACCTTGATGAATTAGCCTTACGTTTTGTATTTTTTTTTTCTAAACTTTAATAAAGAAAACTGCAAAAAGTAAGAACAAACTTAACGAAACGACCGAAAGCTGATAGAAATATTAAGTATTTTAAAAGTTGTCTTAAGTTAAAAAACATGGATTTGCATTTTGCATTTTAAGCCAATACAACAAAACAAATCAACGTGGACCTGTAACAGATTTAAGATCAAGTTCTGCCACAACTTAAACTTTTAAAACTCTAAAGGGCCCCGACTTGTTTCCAACAAACACACACCAAATTCCATCTGATTTTTCTTAAAATTTCGCCCTAAGAAAATGGTAGACTTTTGTTTATTGAACAGCATTTTTACAGCACAGAACAGACTACCACAAAATAAAGTTGAATGGGCCAGTTCCTCTTTTTAACATCCAGTAATCAGTTTACATAATCAGTGACTGCACAAAAAGTACAAAGTACAATTACATTATCTAACAAAAAGCAGAAAGCTATTTGATGGTGGATATCCTTATTTCTATGTTGTTTTTAAGCTGTTGTTAGTACAGTTGGTTCTGTGTTCGTGTGTGTGTGTATGTGCTGCATCCTACAGTGTGTGTGCGTGTGCGTGTGTGTGTGTGTGTGTGTGTGTCCTCTCTTCCCTGCTCTGTTTTCATACAGCAGTGATTTTCTGTCCACACACTGTACATCTTTAATTGCTCTCTTCTTCCATTCAGAGGTCTCAGTCCTACTGCTGCCCGTCAGCCACTGACTGTTTCTCCTCCACCACCACCACCTCCTCCACCACCACCATGCCTCTGAATCACTGTAGCAAAAAAACTGACCTACTTACCGAGTTGAAGAGCTGCATCTCCTCTCCTCTGCCTCTTAATGACCTGCACTGTTCTAACGCCTCGCTGTCATTTCACAGTAATAAATACAAATTATTCTAAGGAGAGGGTTAAATATTACTTCCAAATCAACAAAGATTGCTGCATGTTTAATATAACCTCCAGTGAACTGCATTTCGCCTAATGAATCGGGGCTTATGACTGGTTAAAGGTGGTTTAAAAGTTGTTTCTCATTATAAACATTTGGTGGCACGTGAAGAACATTTTAAAACAGACATTTGCAGCACAGTTGCAGGATTTCTGATGCTCCTGCTGGCACATTTCTCTGTTGTTTTCCCTTAAACACTGAGCCCATGCCAGCACAGTCCACTAGTCTTGCTTCCAGTGGGCCTTGTGTTTTGTATACGGCTAAAACCTAAACCCGACCAGAGACCCAGCAGTGCAAAGAGGATTCCCACCCATATGCTCTCATTATGATGTCTGTCTAATTACCTCTTAATATAAAATCTGTTATCCCACCAGGCTCTGCTCTAAAACCATTCTGATTAAACAAAATAAAATAATAAAATCAGCAGCAGACCTACCCTCTTCTCCATGCGACTCGACAGCCAGTCCTACCCCGGAGACGATGATGCTCTGCTCGGCTAGTCCAGCGAGCTTTGCTCCCTTCCTCTGTCCCTGGGGTCCTGGAAATAAAAGTAAATATGTTTCTTTATATTGATTAAGACTGAGGTTGCAAACACGATTACCATCATGCAAAAACAGCCTGTGAGGCTTCAACAAAAACAAGGCAGACCTGCTCCCTGTGTGTGTGTTTACTCCAAGCCCATCGCGGTTTATATTACAACATTATGATGGGACTGGAGGTTTTATGGACGCTCATATCCTTCTATCTACGCTTAATGCGTTATAATACACTTAGCGATAATAAAGCTCACAGACTATTAAATGCAATTGGTTTGAGATGTTGAGTAATACACAAGGCTCCAGTAAATGGTGTAAAATGTCCCACCGAGACGTAAATATTCGCCGTATCCAGTCCTGTTCGGCCCGTGTCCGGGAAAAGTCCAGAGACCCGGTGAGCAGCGGCTTCCTGCAGCGCCTCGCCTCCGCCTGGTGCGCCTCTCGCTCCGGCTCGCAGCCGTCAGGATGCTCGCTTCTGCTGCTGCTACTGCTGCTGCTGGGGGAGGCAGAAAGAAAGCAAGCGTCCCTTCTTTCCTTCCCTTTTTGGCTCCTTGTGCTCGCTGTCCGCGCAGCATACGGCGACAGGCTGGAAAATGTCACGGCTGTGGAATGAGCGATGGTGTTTTCAGTCTCAAGAGGAGAGGAGAAGAAGAAGACGGAGGAGGAGGAGGAGAGGAGGAGGAGGAGTAGTGATGGTGGTGTGCGGTGTGCTGGGAGGTTTCGGAGGGTCAAAACGCGACGGGGTCTCTTGCCCCCCCTCTCCTTCCATCCCTCCTCCTCCTTTACTCCTCCTCCTCCTCCTTATCGCACACAAAAAAACACCAGAGAAGAAGAAGAAGACCCCCCTCGCTTTTTTATCTCGGCTCTCCTCTCTGATATCAGTCCTCCATCATCCCTTCATCCTCCCCTCCTCCTTTCTCCCTCAGCCGCGCTGCAGCTGCGCCAGAATCATCTCGGGATAACTCGGGAGAAGAATCGTGACAACTCTGTTACTTTAGTGGGATGGAGCATGTTTAACAGAGCCTATTGAACTCTGCTGGGAGATCAATTAAAGTGATTGGAATGGGAATCCATCAGTGGTGTAGCCTGCTAAGATCTTTTACTTGAGTAAAAGTAGAAATACGATCTAAAACACCCTGTTACAAGTTAAAGTTCTGAGTCCGAAATGTCACTTTTTGTCAGCAAAATGCACTTCAAGTATCAAAAGTAAAAGTAGGGGGGGACCAGAGATGGTAGTAACACTTTTTTGTTTGATCATGAGCGACTCTGTTGTTGTTTGTGCCATGGGTCTCTAACTTTGAGTCATGGTACCCATTTATTATCTGCTACAAATAAAACTCACTTAGATGTTTACTACACAATCACAGATTATGTGAGTTAAAATCAAATACACAAGTTCCACCTATGCAATTCCTCCTTGGTGTTTTTATACCCTTGACAATATTTAAATTAAATCTTAGTCTGTCTTTATTTGGGCGTGTTGTAACAGAGCATCTGTCTTCTAAATAGGACAACAAACAACTTCCAGCACAGGTTTTACAATATTTGTTGTTTCCATTAACATATGCAGTGTGCTGTCCCACAGACACAGGGAGATGTGATACAAATGACAGATCCTTTAGTGTTTGTGGTGTAAATGAGTGTAATCTACATGTTTAGATAATAGCCTGTTAGATAAATGTGACACAGACTGAAGATTTATGGTGCAAATTGAAAATCGGCTCAAGAGGTCACTCTCACAATGTAACCCACAGTGTAAGCATAATTCATGAATTTAAATGTTTTGAGAGAAATGAGGAAATCTAACTCTGATGAAAAGTTGGGACGCTGTGTAGAATGTAAATAAAAACAGGATGCAATGATGCAATGCAAACCTATTGAATAGAGGACAAAGACAAGATATCTAGTGTTCAAACTGATTAACTATGTAATTTTTTTGTAAATATACATTCTGAATTTGATGCCTGCAACATGTTCCAAGAAAGTTTGGACTGGGGCATGTTTGCCACAGTGATGCATCACCTTCTTTTTAAAAAAAAAAAAGAGCACTCAGTAAGTGTTTGGGAGCTGAGGACACAAGTTTTGAAAGTGAAATTCTTTCCCATTCTTGCTTGATAAACTTCAGGTGCTCAACAGTCTGGGGTCTCCGGTGGTGTATTTCACACTTCATAACTGCACCACACATTTTCAGTTTGAGACAGTTCTGCACTGCAGAAAGGTTAGTCTAGTACCCAAACTCAAGCCACACTGTTGTAACGTGCAGAATGTGTCTTGACATTGTCCTGCTGAAATAAGCAGGGACGTCCCTGAAAAAGACGTCATCTGGATGGCTGCATATGTTGCTCAAAAACCTCTATGTATACACCTCCATACATCACGGATGCTGGCTTTGGACCTTTGCACTGATGACAATCTAGATGGTCCTTTTCATTTTTAACCAGGGGGTTACAAAGTCTATGATTTCCAAAAACAACCTGAAATGTGGACTCATCAGAGCACCGCACACTTTCCCACTTTGTGTCAGTCCATCTTGAACGAGCTCTGAGAAATCTGCAGCGTTTCTGGATGTTGTTGATATGACTTTCACTTCGCATGGTAGAGTCTTAAATTGTAAATGCAGCGATCAACTGTGTTTACTGACAACAGTTTTCCAAAGTGTTCCTGAGCCCATGTAGTATCCTCTGTGCCATTTTGTGGCTTTTAATGCAATTTATAATGCTGTACTCCTGGAGGGGTCAAGGGTCACGGGCATTCACTGTTGGTTTTCAGCCTTGCCCCTTAGATGCAGAGATTTCGCTGAATCTTTTAATCATATTATGGATTGTAGATGGTGAAATCCATACATTTCTGCAGTTTTGTGTTGAGAAACATTGTTCCTAAACAGTTGGACTATTCATCCACACAGTTTTTCACAAAGTGGTGAAACTCACCCCATCCATGCTTGTGAACGAACTTTCGAGGATGCCCCGTTAATACCCAATCACGATACTGTCACCTGTTACCAAATAACCTGTTTACCTTTCAAATGATCCAAACAGGTGTTTTTGGTATTTGGATTGTATTTCTACTTTATGTAAAACAGACATTTTCAAATGTCATATTGACAGAAGCAGGTAGTGAGGTTGACTGACTTTTCCCCTCTGTCTTGTAATTTGTAATTTAAATTTAAATAGTGTCATTACCTACTGCTAGATAACATTAATTATTTTAATTTACTGACCTCTAGCTGCCAGTATGTTACCGTAAAATTGACATCTACCTTTTTACAGTGTAAAGTAGTTTATAAAAAAAAGTGTGAAACTGCTCACAACAGGGTCTGTGGTTTATCTTGAGTTACCATGTCATTATTTCTGGGACAGACATTGCTGTTGAGTTTTTCTAATGTATTTTTTTCTGTGTTAGTGCCATCTACTTCCATTATATTTGAGAGAAGGCAGACATCTCTATGACTGATATCTCCAAAACCTGGCAACTTGAACCAACTTGGGGTTGAGCTGTACCTTTTAAAACTCTATTTTTGCTGTAGTTGCCCTTGAAATGAACTCTCCTTCAGGCAAAACAACATTTAATGGCTTTAGACTGCATTTTCTCCTGCTGATAGCATTTCAAAGTCCATATTTCCAATATGAAACAAATGCACCGCACTGGATAAATGGTAACAGGAATGTACTTTTGATTTAGGGATGAACCGGTCCTTTAATCAAGTCACTCCTCACACCGCTCATAAATAAGTTTGAAGCGTGCTAGATGACAAGAAAGTTACTGGCTGATAATGGCTTTCAAAGTGTTTTATTGTTTGTGTCGACATCCATTGTAGGTCAGCCTTTTGACGCAGCCCAAATGTCACCCTTTGGCCCTCTTTTTGTTGATTGAAACAAGTGCGAAAACAAAACCATGACTGTGAGAAAGCTTAATTTTAACTAGAGGGAGAGAAAAACCCTTTCACGTGTTGGTGGAATATCTAAACCCCCAGTCTTGTGTTGTAAATGACACCTAAGTAACATAATAATTATTCAAAACGCTCCTCTTCCCCCGGTCCCGCTGTGAGGGACCAACAGGCGGCTGCACTTCAATCAGCAGCGGCCTGGCGGGGTACAGCGGGCCGGGGCAGGCGTCTCCGTGGGCGGCATGCAGTTTGACCGTGGGGCGGCCTGTGAGGGCCCCGCACCGTCCGTCCAGTCTGGGGTCTTTTAACTCCGCGGGGCGCTGCTTTCCTGCAGGGCTGATCACAGCGCTCAGCCCCCTCCTACACTGAGCCGGTAACACAGCCATGAAACGGTGTCAATGGGCTGGAAAAGACCATCTAAGCCTTGTTTTCACTTTGTTAACAGGTTGAATGAAAAGGATTAACACTGAAGTGTGCACAGATCTTTTACGTAAGTAAAAGTACATCAGTATCAAAAGTAAAAGTTGTCATTATGCAGAATGGCCTCATTCACGGTGTTTATTATAATAATTACAGAATATTATGTTACCCTATTTTAATGTAGCTTGTCAATGTGAAACCAATTTTAGATGCTTTGTATGTATGTAATATAGATTAACATACCACAGCATCACATAATATAGTCTAAGCATATCATCCTGTTTTTTAAAGGATAAAGGTAAATGCCACATTTACTGTGATCATACAGTCAACTCATGTGACAAAAAGTACAAGTGTAAAATAAATGTAGTGGAGTAAAAAGTATAATATTTTCCATCTGAAGTCGAAGTGTGAAATGCAATGTCGCATTGAATGGAAATACTCAAATAATATCAAAATCGAAGGCTACTTAAGTACAGTTGGACACATACAAATGGATGGTTGTTACAACCTAACCCATTACTGTGGTGAGATGTAAGAGAATTAATATGTTGATACTATAATGAACTTTCACATTTTGAAAGTGTAAACTCAGGCTCGTTTCATTTGATTTCAATGAGAATCTGAACCAGTGGCAGTCATAAAGAAAGACACAGTCAGTCTTCTTGTGGATGGTCTTGTTCACTTGTAGGTTGTATAGAGGAATCAGTATTAAATTGAGACTGTTTCATAAACAGTAGTACAGTACTTGAAGAGGGGAGACCAGGAAGTGTTGTAACACTGGGTAAGTTGTAACACTGTCAGTTTGACAATTAGATAAGTGCTACAGTGATGTATTTGATATAGTACACTGCCATTTCCTGTCTGAGCTCAGAGAATAAGTGGCATGTCTCTAGGAGCAACATTTTATAACCAATAAATGATTTTCAGGTAAGAAAGTTATATTTTTTTAATCAATATTGTACGTTGTACTGTAGATACAATAGTTTGACTTATGTAACCTAAAGGAGCAGTTTTTCTGGCTTAACGTACTTAGTTACTTTCTACCACAGAGTTTGTGTCATTTGAAGATTTCATTTGCACAGGGATTTAGATATCCTCATTTCTCTTGGAGGAAAACATTTAAATGGGTACTGAGAGTGACTTCTTGAGCTGATTTTCAACATGCACCATAAATCTTAAGCCTGTGTCACATTTATCTAACAGACTATTACCTAAACATGTAGATTGCACTCATTTACACCACAAACACTCAAGGATCTGTCATTTATATCACATCTCCTTGTGTGTGGGGGTAACACCTACTTTTCTATGCCAACACAACATATGTTGTTAAACCTGTGCTGAAGGTTATTTGTTGTCCTATTGAGAACACACATACAGATGCTCTATAACAACACACCTAAATAAAGACAGACTAAGATTTAATCAAAATATTGTCAATAAAACGGCATGGTGGGATTACATAAAACAAGTTGAAATAAGATAAAGAGTAAAACATTTAAAGAATCTCATCACTCAGCATGTGTTGTCCTTTTATGGGAAGAGATACAACCAATAGAAATAACTTGTAACAGCATCCTTTTTGTTGTTTTATTTAAACCTTAATGTCCTGTTTGTAGGAGTAAAGTTTTTCTTTTCAGAATTGCTTATAAACTACATCTAATAAATTTCACCAACAGAAAAATATGGATTGCTTCTATCTGGGGTGGTACAGACCTCTAAAATCTGTGTCCAGATTAACTTTGTTTAAGACTAGTCTTGGACAAATTGTTGGGTTATACTAAAGTCTAATTAAGTCTGTCTGTTGCATAAATACTTTCATCTGCTGTATATCTGTGATTGATGCTATCTTTTTACATAGTACCACTCTGTTTGGATGGCTCTTATTAGAGTTTTATTAACAGTTTGTTCAGAAGAGGCCACATAAATTAACACCAATTTGGAGGAAAACATACTGTGCATTTATTTGTGTGAGTTTTTGGTGAACAAATGTGAAAGTCCAATTTGTATCAAACAAAGGGGTTATCACTTCAATACTTTTCTATGTATTGATTTTAATAAGAAGTGTAAGAAACATTTAAAAGAAAAATTTAAGTATTAACAATTTACACTGAAGTGCAATTTAACCACATTTTATGTATTTAATATTCCTATTATCAATGCAATCACTAACTGCTGAAAACTGTCAGATATCATAAGGTGTTACAGAAGATGAGAGACAATCATGTTCACTGTGAGCAGGAAGCCAGTTTCAGCATTTAATGACAGATGACAATCAAAAAAACTGATGTGTGGTTGAAAATTGGGCTGCACAATATGGTAAAAAATGCAATATGCAATATGATTCATAATTAGGAATGATCTTTTTTTTCATCAAAATTTTCATTTTCACTGAAAAAAAATGGTACATTTGCTGCGGTCTGCACCAAACAAACCTGTTTTCTGCATCTGGAGAACAAGATTTGTAGGCCAGGACTTCTCTGCAGCACTGCAGCACTATAATTATGTTTTGTCAGACATTTTACCTATATCAAAAAATTCGTTGATGTGCGATTTGGATATTGCACTTGGACATACTCTGATACCACACTTTGATTAATTGTGCAGCCCTTGTTGAAACATAGTAGTAATGCAGCTTAAAACACAGCGAAGTGAAAATGAGCCAACAAAATCCTGTCAGTGTCATGAAGAATATCTTTTAATGGGACTTACCTCTATGACCTGACGCTGATGGTGCAGTGCTGTATTGTGCCTCTTTATATAGGCTTTTTTTTTTTTTTTTAAACAAAAAATATTTTGTGGTGGTCAGGAGACTGAGAACATATTTCAAAGGTGGTACATTATTGAAAAAAGTTTGAGAACCACTGGTCTAAAGCCAAAGTTTCAATTATCTGTTCCAGCATAAAATTTCCTTCTGATGCCTTTAGAAAATTTTCTTACTGTCTGCTTAACTGCTTGTGTAAATGAGGAAATTTTTGCTTTCATTTACACTCTTTTGTTGACAGTGTGTGTGATGACTGATTCAAATATAAAGACATCTTGCTTCCTGGTTAATTCAGGTTTATGTGATTTGTTGTGGAGCTCTAAGAAACGGGCTGATTTCCTGCAGCACACAGCTGAACATCAGTCAGGCAGGTTCACTGTGGGACCATTCTGCATGTCAAGGCTGCTGCAGTTATTTGTCATTCCCTGTCAAGGCTCAGGAGCTCACTCCTCTGCTCTGCACCCACCAAGGCCTGTTGAGCGCGTGTGCTTGGACTGTAGCGTGCAAGTGTGTTCATGACAGCAGACACAGTGTCGTGTAGTTCTGGGAAGGTTACTTTTAAAACATATTCCACTATAGATTACTAAGTACATGCCCTGAAGTGTAATTTGCACCGTATTCTATTAACTATGTTTTTAAATACTCAAATACTTTGGATTACTTTTGTAATTCTTCAACATCACCGTACTGAGCCCATTTGTCTGAGTCACTCTGAGTGTAGCTAACACATTCTTTATATGTCTTTCTGACAGTGTCATGACTGTGCATCTCCTCTACTGTGGTGTGTGGCGGGTGTGCTGTGTGCACAAATTACTGCAATTTTGAAAAGATTATGGGAATGCATGCTTCATATGAATTTTAGATCAAATAAAACACAATTTTAAAATGTAATCCCTTCAAGAAATCTATTTTAAAAGACAGTAACTGCTCAGAATACCACCAATTCAAACTGCAACAGTAATGGAATACAGTTACTATTATTTTGTATTTTAAATACATATTTTAAATACTTGTATTCCATATACTCAAGCAGTACCCAAGCCATGGTGGCATGTGTGTGTTTGTGCATGCATTTGTGTGGCTTTCTGTGCTTGCTTGCTTGCGTGCTGGAGGGTCAGTATCAAGGTGCTCCTCTTCTGAGTCGGGCTTCACTGCAGGCCATGCCCTGGGCTAGAAAACAGAAAACAACAAGCAGAGAGGGAAACTCTGTGTTCATGAGAGAGTGTGTGTGTAACTGTTGATGTTTATCTGCAAGATTGCATGTGTCTTTGTAT
Organism: Lutjanus campechanus; assembly: GCA_027495735.1. Lineage (NCBI taxonomy): Eukaryota > Metazoa > Chordata > Actinopteri > Lutjaniformes > Lutjanidae > Lutjanus > Lutjanus campechanus. Next base: position 22,808 of record JAJHUR010111998.1, on the reverse strand, counting down.
CTGCCTATATGAAATAAATAGAGTTGGCCACTGTACTCTCATAAACTTAAGGCTATTGCAGACAAAAGACGGCAGCAAACTTTACAAACTGCTCTTGTCCTCGGTAGTTTTTGCCCAACATGATGCTGTTGGTGCAAACAGGAATCTGACATTTCGAGCTGTTTACATGGTAATGCATCATCTACAGAGGGAGACTTACCATGAGGCAAAGGTTTGCAATTGCCTTAGGCCCCAAGTTACCAAGGGCCCCATACTGCCTCATAAACTTATGGTTAAGAAAGTGTTTTTTTGTTTTTTTGTTTGCTTTACTTTTTGCTAATTACAATTTTTGCCCATTGCTTACATACTTGTTGTGAAATTTGGCTGATTGGGTCAAAACTCTACACACAACAAAATAAGACACAATACTTGGATAGAAACATCTCACTTCTATGTCAGAATGAAAGTCAAACCCTAACCATCCTTTTTCAAAATGACATTTTTGCAACAAAATGATCCACACATGCACAATTTGAATCAAAGCAGCAATAACACACTGATATGATATTTCCTCATACAGGCTTCTGTGGAAGATTGGACACATTAGAAAGGCTTCAAGAAAAAAATATCCAGCTCTTTTTTTTCTATTGCTGGTTTTTATAACAAAAAGACACAAAGAAAAGTAGAACTACAGTACAGTAATTGACACAATATGTTACTGTAAACTCATGACATGATAAAAGAAAGGGGTGTTGTTTGCAAACACTATACTGACAATGTTCAGTTCCTGTTCATAGTGGAACAGTTTTTTACCCTCAGGAGGTTATCTAGCAGTTCTATATTACTGTAAATGCAGTCACATGATGTCATTGGTTCAGTTCTTCTTATTGTACATACTGCACTACTGTACACAAAAATATGACCTAAATTGCATTACAGTACATGTACTGTACTTTATATCACTTTACCCATCTATTTGCTCACTGAGGAGCATAGACCTCATGCTCATGTGGGGATTGTTTCAATTGTCGGATGTAAATATGATTATAGAGTGTGGTCTAGACCTACTCTATGTGTAAAGTGTCTTGAGACAACTTTGTTGTGAATTGGCGCTATATAAATAAAATTTGATTTGATTTGATTTGATTTGACCTGTAGGACTACATTGTATTGTACTGTGATGCAGAATAATGTACAAAATTACACAGGTACAGTGTAGTGCACATACCTGTTCTCTGGTCTAAGTGTCAGTATTATGGATGCTATTTTGTAGGGACTCGGGTTGGGCTGAACTCTGTGCCCTCCTGCATCATCAGGTGTGATACAACATGGTCCGCTAAAGTGGCCCTAATGTTGTTGGAAATATGTCTCCATCTACTGCCTGAGCCCTTTCTTTCATCTCTTTCTGCTCCCCTCTCTTCCTCTTCCTCTTCCTCTTCCTCTCACTCCCACGTTTGCAAAGTTCTTCTGTGGTCTATTTGTAACTACTGTAAGACTTTGATTGGTGTATTAGTGTATAGTTTTTACTGTGTGTGTGTGTGTGTGTGTGTGTGTGTGTGTGTGTGTGTGTGTGTGTTTTGAGTGTTTCCCAAATCATTGCAAGAGATTTCTTTCTTAAACAAATGTCATAAACAGTGTGCAGCAGAAAATGGTGCCTTTGTTTAAAGCATGGTTACAAAAGTTTCAGGATTTGATGCTAAGCATTCACTTTTTGTAGGTAAGCAATGGGCAAAAACTTTAACTATGTCTTTCTAAAAATCCATATGCTAAAATGGCATTTGAATGCTTGCAGTAACCTATGAACGTCTCAGGGCCTCCCACTACCTTGGACTATTCCATGATCTTACTACTATTGTCTGGCAAGCCATACAGAAGTATCCACTGCTGTACCATGAAAAAAAGGTGATTTTTTAAATTTATATATGGTGGCCCTGGAGGTCAAGATGCAACAACAATTCATGAAACACAACAGCATTTCATTTGTTGTGTTTCTGAATTGTTGTGTTTTGTCAAATGTTTTGACCTTCAGGGCCACTGTAATTATTATTTATTCAGGGGTAGGAAAGGGAAGAGAACAAGAAGGTATGTGAGGGGCCCTATGCCTGTGTTTGCCTTTGGCCCCAAGATGACTAAATCCACCCTTGATCATCTGCAAAGTGAAAACAACAACCTCTACAGACTGCTGCCACCCTCACCTTGCCACAGAGTCTATTTTACTCGCCTCTGCTATAGAGAGATGGAGGGAGGTAGAAGGCCACCCAGCCTTGTTGACTTCAGTGACTCCGCCATTAAGAAAATATGGCTGCCGTGACCTCTGGCAACCGCACACAACCACCCAAAACATCAGAGAGCTGTGACCCTCCACCGCCTGCATGAGAGAGAAGGAGTGGAGTTATGGAGGAGAGTAAAGTGAGAAAGACAGGCTAAGGGAAAGAAACAGAGAGGGGTAAAACTGAGGGGTGCAGAGTGCATTTTTATGAGCTTGTGCCTCTCCAGTTTCTGGGTCGTCTGGCCGCATACACATAAATTTTCACCCCCCTACCTCCCTCCCTCCACTTCTCTTCTGCTCTCTTCTGGCACGCTCGCCAAGCAAATCCCCCCTTATCTGCTCTCACAGCCTGTTTGCAAACTTTCCTTCCAGTTTCTTTCATTCCCCGCTGCCCGGGTCATTCCTCCTCCTTTATTTTTCCTGCTGCTTCTACCTGTTTGGGCACCCAAGCTCTCCACCATCTCTCCATCCTTCTGCCTTTCCCTCTCCATCTCTTTTTGTTTATAGTAAGCCAACACAACCATTCTCCCTTCTGTTATTTTCTTCTTCTCCTTCTCCATCCCTCCTCCTCCTCCTCCTCCCTGCACCCCCCTTCCTCCCTCCCTCCCTTATAGATGGAGATTAACTGGGGAGCGCAGCACCATCCGTCCTCCTGACTGTTTGTTGTTAAGGAGATGGATGGAGGCTCCCTCTGCCAGCCCCACGCAGCCGCAATTACACCAGCCGCCATGATGGATGGAGGGGAGGGAGAGGGGGGTGCGGTGGGGGTGGAGAGAGGGAGACACAGAGAGGGGCATCTATCATGCCCCTTAATCTACCTGTCACTGCAAGGGCTTGAAT
>JAJHUR010111998.1:0-19700 GCA_027495735.1 Lutjanus campechanus | reverse complement strand
GGCGGGGGAGGGGGGGGGGGGGGGGGGGGGGGGGGGGGGGGGGGGGGGGGGTTGAGGGGAGGAGGAGGAGAATCAGCTCTACCCCGACTTTTGGTCAAAGGTTTATTTCTTTTCTTTTTCCTGAATTTGTTTCTTTGCATTTTGGAGACTTGGGCCTGCAGGGACTGAACTCATTAAATGCCCTGATCACTCCAATTGATTTACCAGAGCTTATTGGATTCTGTTGAACATACTTGGTGTGTGTGTGTGTGTGTGTGTGTGTGTGTGTGTGTGTGTGTGTGTGTGTATTTGACGTGAGTGTGAGTGTGTGTTTTTGACAGGCATTGACATGCAGGTGGGAAGGGCTGCAGCTCCCCTGCTCATCATGTGGAATACAGTGAAAATATAGTAAATAATCTATGACAAAAATAATGTTCCTCTCAAAGGTCCAGTGAGTAATATTTAGGGGGATCTATTAGCAGAATATAGCAGAAATGGAATATATTATTCATAAGTATGCTTTGATTCATGTATAATTAGATGAAAATAAGAATCGCTGTGTTTTTGTTGCCTTAGAATGAACCATGTATATATGCAGAGAGTGCAGATCAATGGGTCAAACAATGGGTCTGGACATGGCGTATTTTGTTTTGCACAAGTTTTGTGGCCACTGTATGCTCTCCTACATGCTTGGAAAGAGAGGGTGATGTGAGGTGATGTGTTGCAGCCTGCAAGCACACTGCTGTATGTCACAGAATCCCCACACACTGGTCCTTTAGGTGCTTGTGGAAACAATTATTCTGTTGTGGTTCAAGGTGGAAAATGAGGTAAATTTAAACATATGTATGGTTTGGAATATGTGTTTATATGTTTTACTGGAGCTGCTAAACATAGCTGTCCATAGCAAATGAGTGGTACAGAAAACAATAACATAACACATTAACACAAACATAACAATAACACATTTCTTCACTTTAAATAGTCCAAATGCAACTAAAAAACTCTGGAAAAAACAGCTCTGTGGAAAACTGTCCGGTAGTAAGAGTGAGGCTGCATGTTGCATGCATGCTGAAATGTACTACAGGGCCGTGCTCAGCCCTGATAAAATGTAGCAAATTGTATGTTTAAATAGAAACGGTGGTGTGTTGAAGAACCTGTTGTATACGCAAGCACACTGTACTGCAACAGCTTTTAATATGATGGTGTTTATATATATAGATTGCTTCTGATTGGATAACACCTGTGGCACACCCACCAAACAAGAAAAAACCCATCTCTAAGCCTGTGCACACCGTTGCGTACCGTTTTGAGGAAACATGCTCTTCAGTTCAGAAACTGTAGGAAAACAGTGTTTTCGGATTGAACGCGCGCCAGCTGTCAGTTTATTCTAAACTCTGAAAGAACCAGTGTGCAGGATTTAGTGGCATCTAGCTGTGAATTCACAGATTTGCTTCACTCGCCCCTTCCAATAGTGTAGGGGAACCTACAGTGGCCATCACACGTGAAAAAAAAAAAACGTGGAAGTCCATATCTAGAGCCAACGTTTGGTTTGTCTGTTCTGGGCTACTGTAGAAACCTGGTGGTGCAACATAGTGGACTCCATGGAAGAAGACCCACTCCCTCTCTGTAGGTATAAATTTTATGTATTGAAAACACAACAATTCTTATTGTCAGGTGGTTGTACACTAATGAAAACATACGATTCAATTTTAGATTTCATTTCTACCATATTCTGCCAATAATTCCTGTAAATCTTACACACTGGACCTTGACTCTACATGTGCACGTTAGCGGCTACACATCCAGAGCAGCCCCCTCCCTCCTGAAAATACCTCACACATTGGCATCAACAGGTAATAAGATGCAGCTCCTGGTGCCCTTTTGCAGAAATGCACACTTTGCATGTAAAGACGTTTTTTCATAAACACCATCATGGCATATATACATACGTACATGGCATATGCACCAACATACAAACCACACACACACACACACACACTCCCACACTAAGTTGTTTATCATGCCATCTGCAGTTATTGCCCATGCACTCCACCCACACACACTCACCTCTGCAGCATCCTCCACTCCTCCTCATACCTGTTGAAGGTATCAAAGCAGTGACCTATTGTCTAGTAAATCTGCATGCATACATTACCCGTAATGCCACTCCATTTTTCCCACAATGCTGCAGAAATATTATGAAAAGTAATCTGAGGTCCCCTACCCTCTACCCCTCCTCCTCCTCATCCCAGCCCCATCTCCATCTACCTCCTCCACCTCCTCATCTGTCCAGAGGAGTGAGAGATGGGATGGAGGGATTAATACTCTTCCGCCCAAGCCAACCCTGGGAATGATAGATGGACAGATGCAGGAAGGGAGGAGAGGGAGAGATTAAAGGAGAGAAGTCTGAGGGTTCATAAATCCAAAGTGGGAGACCTGGTCCGCATCACACACTAATAAGATCTGCAAGAAATCCATGATGACGGAGGGAGAGGGGGAGAGGTAGGGTGAGGAGGAGAGATGGGAGCGGTGTAATAGCATTAGATGTAATCTAATCATGGCAATAAGATGTGAATGGATGAGTGTGAGCATGGTGATTATGCAGAAGAGGGATGGTAGTGTGTTGATGAAGCTTTGAGGCGTGAGGACAGGCAGCGTTATTGGACAACAGATCAACAGTGTTGTAGTACTCACTTGGGAGCTTTCTGCTGCTTAAAAACACTGTTTATGATAATTTTTGTCTGATTCTGTCTCTCTAACTATATGGTTTGGTTAGATTACTTTGAAATGTTGTCAGTTAACACAGGGCATTTTTTGTACACTGTAAAAAAACATAGGAATTTAGTGAAATCAACTTATATTTTCTCATTAACTTAACTTAAATATTCAAATTTTATTTATTCAACTTAATTGAACTTAATTGTTCTAGTATTTACTTTAGTAACTTATTAACACGAGTTCTTCTAACTTGAAGTCTTGACATGAAATGGTTAGTTGAATGAATGTACTTAACAGAGTTCAATAATAAAAACATGACCAGCATGCGTTATTTGAGAGTTAAAACTCTGCACAAAAGTTGCTCTAATTTTTTACAGACACAAATATGATGAAAACTTGCTGTGTGTCTCTAATACTCTTCTTCATGGCTGGCTGTTACACAATAATGTAAACGGTGCAAACAGGTTTTCTTAAGTTCAGCAGACTTAACATGAAGTTTATTTGACTGAAAATGTTTATTTGTTTTGAATCATCATAAAATGACAACTTGTCTTTTCAAATTCAGTCATGGAGCCTGGACTTTAAGTTAAAATAAATAATTAATTTGTTTTGCAGTAATGTAATCCGCTGGATTACAAAAATAGTTATCAATCTGAATACTTTTTGATTACTTTTGGATTACTTTCAACATTGATCAAAACATTTAAAATGTTGCAGCTATACTAAAAATAGGTGCAGCCACAGTCCCACAAATATTCCCTTTTTCTCTATAAACATTTGCAATGCAAAAAATGCATTTTGCATATTCAGCATTTATGGTTTGTCAAATGAAATCACTCTCACAAAAACAGTACTGACACAAACACACAATACAGATGTAGGTGCACTTTGTGCATTCTATAACGTGTGTGATGCTGTTTTTGTTGCTGTTGTTTTTAATTTAAGGCCACGTGGAGGATTCTGCTCTTGTAATGCAAGAAGAGCACTGCAAGTGTTTGTTTTCCATTTCCACTATAAATGACAAGGAATATATTCCATTATCCATAAATCATCGTTCAAAAAAACAAAAAGCAAAATAAACCAAAAAAAAATTAGATAAAGGAGCGATATACAAGACCACAGCATTCAAGAAGCTGTACGATCTATGGTTGCAGGGAGTTGTTTCCCCTGCCACCTCCTTACAAGACCTGAAGATCAGGCAAGTTGTCCGCAGGCTGCAGGGACACCGAACTTACATTAACATATTGCTCAATTAAACAGTTATAAACATGTACTCCTTCTAAAAGATTGTCAGTGATTTCTTACAACTCTTAAACAATTATTCATTCTGCAAACATGTGGCATTAATTTGAACTCTGATAAACGTGAAACAGGCAACCACTAATAGATGTTTCACACCAGAATGGAAATTTCAAAGGGAAACACTATATTGTCCTTGTGAGACTTCCTTAATCACTGATGACATATCCTGTTCATTTTATAATTCAGTACAGTAAATATATCACATATTCCTTCTTTTAAGACACTATAGGAGAGGAACTTATTTCAGACTCACCTTTTATGAGTTAATGGGGCACTGATGATCATGAAAAAGGTTTCATTGTTTTAGAATTGACATGTTTCAAAGACGTAATAAAAAATGTAATCACACACACATGTAAACCCAGTCTAACCACCATGAAGTGAAAGCAATGCAAACATGGGTGCTGCTTGGCTGAGAAATACCTCAATTTGATGTAAATGTGAATCAAGAACAAAATGTGTCGATTGAAGTGAGTTATTTCATGTGTATTGCTCATGAAACCTACACACTATTTTTTTTTGTGTGTGTGTGTGTGTGTGTGTGTGTGTGGTGGTCATCATTACATTAAGAATCAACTGTAAGTGCATAAAGTGCAGTTGTGCAGCCGTGACCTGACTTGGATCAGATAGAGTGCTCCTTCACCTCCCTCCTCTCCTCCTCTCCCCACCACCAACGCCCCCTCCTGCATCCACCCGGGCCACATTTTTCATGGCCCAGCTGTCGGAGGGCTGTGATTGGTTGGCTCTGCAGACAGATAGCCGATAGGCTCTGATTAATAGTTGAGGCCCAAGAACTTCCTCATTGATCAACAGGACAGGCTGGAGGAGGAGGAGGAGGAGGAGGAGGAGGAGAGAGAAAAAGCATGCCCTGTCGCTCTGCAAGTGCTGGCTGATAACCCTGATAGTGGCTCTCGGAGTGTGTGTAAATGTGTGTGTTTGTGTGTGTGTGTGTGTGTGTTTGTTTGAAATTGAAGCACCACAGTGAAAAAAGTGTTTCAGGTTTACTCACTTTCTTTCAATCTTTAAAGCTCTGTGTCTGTGTTGAGGGCTGTGATAGCATCTGTGAATTTCCATGAATAAGAAAGCTTGTGTGTTATCAAACAAAACAAAACACACACACTTACAAAAGCCTATGTGGCTTGCAGCAAATGTCTGAGAGGCCTTTGTGCATGTAATTATGTGTGTGTGTGAGTGTGTGTGTGTGTGAGTGCAGGCATAAAATACATGTTTCATATCTGGACGTTTCTATTCCATCATATTTGTTGGATTCAAATGTGCTTTTGATGTATTTTATGCAACACTGATTTGTTTCCCAGGAGGGTTTGCAGTGTGTGTGTGTGTGTGTGTGTGTGTGTGTGTGTTACAGTATCTAGATGCGTGTGTTTGTGTGTGTCCCCTCCTGCTGCTCTGTCCAGCCCCTGGTTGATTGATGATCTCCACTCCCATGGGGTCAGCAGGGTCATGACCTCCCACTTTTGACCCCCTACTGAGAGGGTCACACACGCACGCACACACACACACACACACACACACACACACACACCACACAGAAACAGATGGCCTTGGGACAACTGGTGCTTCCTCACCTTCCTCACACATGATTTCTCTCACTGCTACAAACACAACAACACACAGACACACTGTGACATAACACTCACTCATGAACAAATGCCCCACAGTGGTGGATATAAATTTACACTAAATGTTGACAAGACAGACTTTTGCTGCCTTTTATTAAGCTTAACAGATATATATATATATATATATATATATATATATATATATATATATATATATATATATATATATATATATATATATATACAAGTCTGGCTGTCTATTCTGAGCGTTGATGGCCTGTGTTTTACAGAATGAAATAAGTTTAACACATGTAGCGATATCGCACCCTAGTGATACTACAAGGTTATGGCAACTGATGAATACTGTAAAAAACAACAACAACCAAACCATAACGTTTGATTTTACTGCCCACACAAATGCCATTATTTAGAAAATATGTTTATTATTTGCATAAACATTCATGAACTCAGTTGATGTAAACCCAAAAATCCTCGGTCACTCTTTACAGCACACTAATAAGAGGTAAAAAGCCTCACTTTGTATGAAATTGAACAAAACAAAATTGTTTTTACTAGTCAGTAGATATACCATAATAAGAAACCATACACATAACTACACACTCATAAGACTTAACAAGCTGTACTTGTCTCAAGCGAAAACTTGAAATAATGCGTTCTTTATTAGACTTATGAGAGGGGTTTAGTATAATCAACTAATCTTTTCTCATAAACTTAACAAATACATAGGTTTTATTAAGTTATTTCAACTTAATATTTCTAGTTTTTATGTTCAGACCACTTCAGGACTTTCAAACAAGAGATGTTCTGTCTTTTGACATGAAATGATGAGCTGAATAAATGCAGTGTTGCAGGTTCACTCAACTGATGAAATTAAATTTAAAAATAAAATGAGATAACCTGAGTTCAGCTGGAGAATTTACATTGCAAACCTGAATAAGTTAGCAATACTCAAATAATTGAGGCAATCAGTGGCACAATTTTCTTGAGTCCATAAACTCAAATGTTGAAAATTTTCTGAGCTTAAATATTTGGACTTTGTTACATGTACTCTTTAATTACAGTTAAAATTATTGATGCAGCCAACTCAGATATATCCAATAAATGCAACTAAGAATTTTCATTCACTCTTCTTATTGCAGTATTTAAAAAAAACATTATTTCATGTTCAGTAAATAAAAAAAAAATCTCTTAAAATAATTCTGTTTTAGGGACCATTTTTCCTTGAAATGGACTGTGATGAGGTGGACAACAGGAGGGACTAAAAGGGGAAATGGAGGAAGATGAGGACGATGATGAAGCAGGGCAGCCAGGCACAGCAGCTTATTAACTGCTTCTTATCAGTCTGCAGGAACAGTGATAAGATTAGAGTCTGATCAAGTTATAATGTGATCTGATCAGACAGTTGTTTCCTCCATCTTCTCCTGAGCAGCCGTCTTCAGCCACCCGGCCACGTGTTTCTCAATCTCCTGAGAGGAGGAAAGAAAGATGGGAACACAATGTTTTAAAAATCACCAGACACAAACACCTTGTCTTCTTTTATAATGATGCAAGTGAAGAAATGTGATTCTGCACTGAGTACAATGCAGCTATGATGTATGGTTGCTATATGAGTCTAAATATTTGCTTAGGAATAGTGCCACCTTCTGACAGGTGGTTTTTAAAGCTGATATTGATAAGTTAGACTAAAGAGGCACCTTCCTGATTATTCTGCTACCTTTAATTGCTGCATATTATGAAAGGGATAGTGTACAGTGAGTGGATCATTATTGTGAAATAAACCTCGACAGTGTGGTGCAGCGTTTATTGTGTTACAGTAACTCAACTCACTTTACATTATCTCACCAATTACCTGGCTACTTACTTACCCAAGATATTAATTTTAAAATGATTTTATTGAGTTAAAAATGATTTTATTGAGTTAAAAATGATTTTATTGCTATTGCTGTTTTTCATAGCAAAAGTCTGCTATGTAAGGGATAATGTACAGTGAGCAGTTCATTATTGTGAAACAAATCCTGACAAGACGATGCAGGATGTCTTGAATCATCCTGAAGACGTTGATTTCACAATAATGACCTGCTCAATGTAAATTATCCTGCTTATTGTAACTTATCAACAACTCATCTCAACTTATCATGAAAAAAAAAATTGGCACACATTTATGTGACACAAAATATTAATATAAAAATTATTTTATGGCTTTAATAGCAATAGTACCTGCTCAGTGTACATTTTCCTGCTTGTTACATTGTTTTGTACCAAAAAAAGCCCAATAATGTGACAAAATATACTGATTTCAAAATGATTTTAGAGATTTAAAAATCATTTTATTGTTCCTCCAGAGTGTATGGACACCTGAGACGCCTTTTAGAGACAGAAGAAGAAGACGAGGACAGAAGCTCTGCTCGTCACTTTTTAACAACGGTCTGTTCTTCATAGCAATGGTCTGTTATTGAGAAATAACTGACCTTAGAATACTGTAACTGACCAATCCAAATTGAGTATTTAACAAAGTTGTGTATCAAACATAAATAAACAAGAATATTAAGTATTGGGGGCCCGGAGGAGCCTCAAAGCTGCATTTAGGTCGTCAAGGGACAACAAAAACTTTTGAAGGTTCATTGCTGACTTTGGAAAAAAAGAGCTTTAATGTAACTATTTCTAATGTAACTATTTCTAATGTTACTAGAAATTTCTAACTTTTACATCTCATGGCCTTCATCAGTAGTTAACGCTCAGTTGTAGAAATGGAAAGTAATTTTTAAAAAAGTGCATTTACTCAAATACTTTGCTTAAGTACAACTCTGCAGTACTGCTACTTTACTTGAGTATTTCTATTTCCTGAAGTTTTATTCTTGTAGTCCACTATATTTTAGTGACAAATAATGTACTTTTTACTCCATGTCATTCATTAGACAGCCAGAGTTACTTTACAGATTTTGTACTTACAGAAAATGTCCTGTAAGTAAACCTTGTGCCAAGGATCTTTGGTTAAACATATGAGGACTTTATAATCTACATGTTTTTAATGCAGACTGCACAATAATCTATCACTGAGGCATACATACGTATTTGGCTCTCTTGAGCGAGCAGCGGTCTTTGACTCTTCTACTCGTCATATCAGCACAGTGAGCGGTGTCCTCAATGAAAATGGTCTGAGCTTCTTCTCCTTCCTCAGTCCTGTCCTGCACCACTGACAGCTCCTTCCACGGGTCAATTCCACCTGTGGCATTGACAATATGGACTTTTAAATTATCAAATAAAATCCTGAACATCTGTTTTTCCATTCTCTCACCTCACTGCTCCCTTACATTACTCCTCAGCTTCAGTTATTTGTTATGGTTTTAGTTTGTCTCCTGTAAACCCAGTCTCACCATTGACATAGAGGACCCTGTGTGTACGTGGGTTGTCTCCGCCATAGTAAGTGTTTGTGAAGGCAATACGTCCTGGCAGGGAATGCTGGGAAATGCCAAACAGAATGGGGCAGACTTCAGTGTGGACCTGCAATGTCACCATCCCAGAAAATGGACAAGTGGCGTCCTCACAAGTCTGGTCTACACAAACACACAAAGACAGGGTGTCAGGACATAGAAAAATGAGAATTGACTATATTTATGTTGCTGTGTATGTAGTACAGAAGCCAAACTCGGTGCAGGTCTGGTAGGTCCACTGTCTCTCTACCCTCCTGCCTGAGTGGAGGGACGTGTCCATCAGATCCTTCACCGTTTTCTCATGGGAAATGTCCATACATGGCTCCTCACTGGTGGAGTGGTAGATCTGCAGAGTGCACAAACAACTATAACATAGAAAACACCTGCCCTTTGGGTCCCTTGCTGCATTAGTCTGCTGACAAAAGAAATCCCAAATGGTAGCACCTTCTCATTTTATTCCTGGAAGAACTTCAAGTATGTCTCTTATGAGGAGTTCATGAAAATGGCTCAACAGTGACATCTTGTGGTTATACCATGCATGAAAAGGGGAGAACTACAAGCAGAAGGTCATCCTTATGTTTTCCATACCTGTGCAAGTTTAACAAGGCGGTTGTAAGCCTCCATCTCCTCCTCATGTGACTCACTCTTATTCGTCATAACACTACAGACCTCATTAATAGACATGAGCACCCCCTCCTCGTTGTACTGCACTGTTCCCATGAAGATGTCGGCCAAGCTTTGCAACAGCTCAATCTGAAGTGGAGATATAAGGTAAAAGAGTTATTTCCCACTCAGAACCATTTAGTTAATGGTGCCCTATGGTTGAAATAGTTAGCAGTGGCTAAAGAGCTAAAGGATAATGAAACCACATAGTGCACATAACTTCTTGAAAATGTTTGCTAAAACTGACGGATAAACAGTAAATAGACTATGCTAAAAGTATAGACAATTGGCTTAAGTAGAGAGCTAAGAATGCTAACAGATTAGTGTCAAATAGCCCCAATGGCTAAAAGCCATGATTCAAATAGTTAGCTAATAGCTGCCTAATAGGTAAATGGTTGAAATAGAAAATAGAAACACCTATCTAGCACAAATGCAACAATGACAAAAGCCAACACTGAATAAACTGGATAGAAAATGTTGATAATAATAATGATAATAATAATAATAATAATAATAATAATAATAATAATACTTCATCTGATATGGCTGTGTGGGTTGGCAACCAGTGATTTGAGTGCAGATTTGAGTGCACATGTAATAAACTCCTTAAGTGCATGATGGTAGGCATGCTCTTCAAAGTCATATTTAGTGGTTACATGTTGACCTGAAGACTTCACTACATCAGTGAAAAATGATCTAAAATCTGAACCCTTTGTTGAGACTGAGAACCAAGTTTTGTGGGGGATTTTCTGAACCACCAAACCTTTTTCTTTTTAAGCTGTCACCTGATCATCATGGTGCTCGGGGATCTGACAGCAGCCAAAGTCCACGGCCACCTGGCTGACGTTACCACCCATCAGTGCTGCTTCCACAGCAGCAAAGGCTTCCCGCACAGCAGCCAGACACTACAGTAAGAGGACGAGGGTGAATTAAACACATGGAACAGAAAGGAATATGATGCACAGACAGGTGGCTGCCTTCGCACCTTTTCTGAGCCACCAACAGCTTCGTTCATGAGACTCAAGCCAACAGTCTGAAACAGAGGAAATCACAGATGTTAGAGTGAGAATGTGGTTATTTAGAGGAGGCATGCATCACTAGACTAATTAGTGTTAATTAGCAGTTCTGCATGTGTAATATGCAGGGCCTTAGGTACAACTGAGAATACTAAGGTCATCTCCTCTGTAATGTGTCTGGGAATTTGGGGGTCTAATGACCTGAGAAGAAAATCAATATTCTACACACTTTACATATGTTATTTCTTTTAGACCTTGAGAATGTGACTTTTTTTTGACAAAAATAAATGCCAATGAAAAATATAACAATGACAATGAAAATAAAATGTTTAATGTTTAATAATGTGTTTTAATTATAAGCTTTTTCTTGAGACTGGTTTGAGTTGCATTGGGGTGCATTTGAACTCATGACCACAGTATTTAGTATCTGGCCCTGATAATATGCTAATACTGGATTGTGGATTGTGCCAGTTTACATTGCTGTAGGCAGAGAAGTCCAACTTCGCCTTGACAGGAGCAGAGGAGGCAACAGCTCCATACACCAGATGGGGAAACTGCAGCAGGATGCAAGAGAAACAGAGACAGAGGTGTGACAAAAGATAAACAAAAAAACAGGTCACTACATTCATATAATTTTGTTAGGGTGTATATAATATTCTGTCTGTTTTCTGTCCTATGTGGCACATGCAAAATAGAAAATGCATATAGGGCCTATCACAAACAAAGTGACTCAATATAAGATTGGGTTCTAAGCCCATTTTTTAAAAGTACTGAAGTAAAAGTCTGGTGATATTCTATAGTTTTCGTACTGTCAACCAATCACTGACTTGAACCTACTAACAAGTATTATCTGTATTACCTATGCCACATTTATCTTATACCTCTGTCCCATATAGAGCAACACTGTTGTAAAAAAAAACTAAAAAGAGCCACACTGTTACACTGCCATGCTTGTTATGATGAACATGCCATTTGTAACTTTATTCTGACATAATCTCACATAAACCATCCTGCTGCTGCAAATGCTTGCAAATGTAGCATCCAAATCCACCCCTGAAAATAGTCCCCAACAAATACACTATTCACTCCTGTTTGCAATACATTTGTTAAAAATTACAGTGTCCAACTGTTTCAGTGAGTTATTTAGACTTTAAAAGAATAATTTACATATTTACAGGAAACATGCTTAGGGTTGAGTGCCAAAGGCAGACAATAAGAAAATATAGAATAACAGCATCATTATCCTCTAAATCTGAGCAGAGTTGATGATGCAGGACCTGAATGTGACACTGAATTGACTGTTTGTGCTAAAAAATGTTTAAAACATTAAGCAGGATCACTGCAGTGATCATAAATCACAACCAGACAGCCTGTTGTGTGTTAGCAATAAACTCTACATCTTCTTTTAGGTTGTGGACCTGGAACTAAGTGGTAGACACGATAGGTGGTTGTGAATTTACTCAATGATAGGAAAGAAGCGTGCACCATTACTTATCTCCTTTAGTGTATGAACAACAACTTTTGTGACAAGAGAGGAAATATCGTATTCCCAAAATTCTCCAGAAACACTCACATTGTGAATGTTCCAGAGCAGAGGTCTGGTTTGATTTGTTTTTGTAAAACAAGAGAAAGCCTTTCACACATGTTCCTATAGTCATGGGGTCTGGCATAAATTTGTGCCATTTTGTAGAACTTTAGTAGCATTTTTCATGCTCATAGATAATTTCTTAAAATTCTCTTTTAAATAATTATTATTTAAAATCAAAATTTATGAGGGGACATTCATATCTGCACCTTTCCTCTGAACCAGGCCGACAGAGCTCCAGAGTACGAGCCTCCAAAGCTGATCCAGGTGTTCCTGTGGGTCAGATTGAAGCTTTGGCTGATGTACTGGTGGAATACAGCCAAGTCAACCAGCCTGCACAAAAAAAGTTTGGAAACTTCAGTCTTTCACCTGTCACACAGGACACAGATAATGCACAGAAATACAGATAAATGTAAATGGAGAGAGATTAATACATGGAACTACATGCAAAGACACCTTAATGTTTTTACACAAAGATAATGAATGAGGGAGAGAAAGAGACGCAGAGAGACGCGTTCACAAATTTAATAAGGTTGACACGTGTCCTGGTTTTCCATTTGATGTCCTTATTTTTTATAGACTGTCCTGGAAAGTGTACTTGGATTTCCTGGGACAGTATATTTTTTATTCACTCTATTTTCAAAAGTACAATAGCTTATAATGTCTGTATGTCCATCGAATCTGATTGGCTGATGCAGGAGTGTCACTGTTCCAGACACACATGCACATACAGTACACAGGCAATGAAGGAGAGGAAGTGAGGTGAAAAACAGGGTGACAGACACACATTTACAACCATACATGTATACACACACACACACACACACACACACACACACACACACACACACTCACTCACTCACTCACTCTGGTTGAGAGCCAATACTCACGCCTGCTGGCTGCTCAGGTCTGCCAGATTCTCCGTTTTCAGGCCGTCTGGGTTGATGCTGTCGCCATAGAAACGATGCTCAAGAGCCAATAGCAGAGCCCCGTGTTCTTCAGCCATGTCAACATGGTGACCTGGGAAAACATGGTCAAAGCAGATAAGATTCAGTGCGTAGCAAAGTCTAATACTTATATTTAAGTAAAGTATGAAGGGATTAAACACTAAACACTAAAATGTGTGATGATGCTCAACACTATCAAACCCCCACAGGTATGTAAAAGTTTTTTTTTCCACTTTAAGACGTCAAGACTGTAAATTACATTATGTCTTACAGAAAGTGATTCCTCAGTTAATATATTTTATCTGTGTTGATAAGTTATTTGATTGTCTTTAACATAAACTTTGTCCAACCGTAGTCTCTGTGCACATTTCTTGGATTATTTTAATTACTTTAATTACTCAAGTAACTAATTTTGTGTTGCAGTGTACCATGTTACATTATATGTATTTCGATTGAATGATTCCACAGTTTTATTATGGACTTGCTGAATAAGATGTCCTATTAATGGTAATAATTATATCACTATCATTTATAGCACTATTGTTTAATTCATATATTTATATGTGTAACATTTAAGTGGCTTTTTAATGTCCCCTACCTAAGAGCTAATATCAGTTCCTACCTGTCACTGTTTAAGAGGGACAGATATGAGTGTAGCAGAAGTAGAGTTTCATGCACAGTAAAGTCAGAAGGCTGCTGTGAGATGGATGTTCTGGATGTACTGCTGATAAAAGATAAAAAAGATTAAAGAGACAGTTCACCCCAATATCAGAAATAGGTATTTTTATCTGTGGTGTTATTCATCTATCTAAACTGTTTTGGTGTGAGTTGCTAAGTTTTGGAGACATTGCCGGTAGAAATATTTGCTTTCTCTTGTATATAATGGAACTACATGGTACTTGGCTTACAGTCCTCAAAGCACCAAAATATACATTTAAAAAAACTCAACAGCAAAGTCTCTTTCCAGAAATCATGAACTGGTTATTCAAGATAATCCACAGATTTTGATGTGAGCAGTTTAATGTACAGTAGGAACTACACTTTCTGCACTAGAATTTGGCAGATATCTCCAAAACTCAGCAACTCACATCACAACAACCAAGATGGAAAAATAGCACTACAGGCCAGAGTAAAAATGTGTATTTTTTAAAATTGTGGGGTAAACTGAAGAGAGATTGTAGTCTGTTTATTACCTTTTTACACTAATAAAAGAGGGTTGCACTTGCACTGCAGGGTAGAAATTTTGCAGAGCACAAAAAATGGTATGAAGAAGCACAAAGCAGCAGAGAGACTCTGAAGAAAGCCAATACTGAATTTCAACTGACAGAAACAAGAAATACTAAAGATATGCACAGGATGCAGATAGTGTGAGATTTGTAATTTGAGACTGACAGAGTACAGTGTATAGTGCAGCGAAGATAAAGATGAAATACGTGCTTGCAAACAAGCCTCATCTTACTGACACACTACGTGATGCTTCACTCACTTTCATTTACAAAACTGTTGAAGTGTGTTTGCAAGATTTGTTGGTCATTTAGGTATTGGTCTGTTTGACCAATGTGCTGTTTGAAAGAGTGTGAAGACAGGTCTACATCCCTCTGTACCTGCCAGAACATCAAACTCAAAGATGGGGCCTTCTCCTCCGATGAAGAGGAACACTGGCCCATCAGGTGGCTGCCAGTACGCCTGGTTCACAAAGAATCTCTGGAAGAAAGACAGGCAGAGAGACACAGAAAGAGAAAACTGAGAGAAAGAAATGTTTTATTCAGGTTCACCCAGCACATTCATAGTCTTAGTGGAAGCAAATCCTTTAGTTAATGCTGCAGTGGACACATTAGCACATTGGCAGCCTCAAATGGCAGTAAGAGCTAAATGAAGCTGAACATTTCAATACATGCTGTTAGGAAACGCTGTCCTGTCAGTGCCTGGTGGAGTTGGGGATTTGGATTTTGCTCAGTTTAGCTCTCGTCTTCAAAGTTTTACAGCAGCTGGTTGCTGTGTAGGATTTAGTGGCATTTAGTGGTGAGCTTGCAGATGGCAAACAACTCACTTCATTCTCCAGTTCACCAAATTCATAGCATGCCCTACTCTGACTCTGATTGGCTAGTACTCATCGACTTTGTTGGTTTGGGTCAGTTAGGTTTACTATAAGGTCACAAATGCACAAATGCCTTTTTGCCAGCCACAACCTACACTGATTCCTCTACATGACCGACATAAGTTAACAAGACCCTGTGTTGGAAGATTTCTGTATAATTGTTCTTAATGCCTGCCAACTGGTTGGATTCTCCTTGAAATCAGATGAAATGAGTCTGTGTCGACATTTTCCCTGACAAAGTTACTGTGAGTACAGTGTGGCAGGAGGATATTTTTATTTCAATCATTTTATTTCTGATATTGTATTTTGTGGTTATTACAATAGAAACACTACTGCTTTTGTCCAGAGGGACCTCCAAAATCAACAACATATTAAAGTTTATTGTAGCTTTAAGTTAACATGGCTGCTTCTTTATTAGCTTTGTTGCATTGGAAAAAACACTAAAAGATTTTCAGAAACAACATACGATGGCATCTTTTGTGTAGGCTGAGATTACAGAACTTTTGAAAGTTTTCGTTCACCATCAACAGAAGTTTTCAAAGTCAAGTGTGCAGTTATTTTTCATGTCTCGAATGTCAGGCCTTGCTGCATGTACTTACACTGGATAGATCCATACCAGACTGTGAAATGTAAATATTTAAAGCATCGTTTGATCTTTCGCTACCTGAGGGAAGGTGCTGACGTCTTGCCGGTTGAAGTGGTCCAGCTGCTGGTGGATCCTGCCCTCCTTCACATGTTGGAGAGGCTGACGACCCCTGGCTGCCTGCGTCAGGAGATGCTGCTTGGCCTTCTGCAGCTGGAGATTACGCACACGCTCCTTGATCTTCCTCAGAATCCGTCCTGGCATTTAAAAAAAAGAAAAAAGTAGCAGGGAAAAGAGAGAATGACAATTGCGCACAGTCATTCTCTGAGTAATTGAACATCAGTCAACATCAGTTCTGTTTGGTGGGTGCCATTATAGCAGCCTCACTGACCTGCTGGCCTCTGTACAGTGGCAGAACTGAGAAGATATTGTTCTATCAGTCATTTGATTGATAAAAACACCAACTTGGCTGACAAAAATACTTAAAACTCAAACGCAAAGTCTGTGATCTATTTCAGGAGTGCTCAAGATCCAACATTAGTTTCTCAAGGGATTCACTGTCACCACCAGCATCTGTTTTGTTTTTTCTTCCAGCTCAAATTTGACAACCACAAGCATAAAAAAAACTCTCCCTGCAAAGATGAACAAAGACTGAAATACTTCATCACTTCAGCTTTGCCATGTTTGTGCAAGAAATATGATTTCTCGACAAATCCTAAGGTAAGTTAATTAATTTAGTATAGTATCAAGCTGTCAAGCCATAAAGCTATAGGGCAGTGGACAAATATAAATCAGTGAGTAAACCTCCAATTAAATTAATTGGAGCATTCAGCAACTCACCAGCATCAACAAAGTTCAAGAGGAGAAGCAGAATGAGACCACGGGCTGGTGAAAAAAGCATCTTTACCACCAGATGGATTGAAAGCAAATCCACTCTGCAGGACCCATCTGCTCCCTATATATTCCCTTGAAGAGGCTGCAGTGACGAGGTGATCCCTGAAAAAAGAAACTGTGATATGACCTGTGCATTATTATGATCTGCATTTGTCATGAGAATAGAGTGAGGCTCTGTGTGTGAATGTGTGTGTGTGTGTGTGTGTGTGTGTGTCTGTGTGCAAAGCTAAACTGCTCAGCAAAATTAAGCATCAGCTCAGTGATGTAATGAGATCTCTCTGCCTTGTAATGGCTTTTTTTGGACTGCTTGAGTTACAGGAGCTGTTGTCAACTTTTTCCTCTTTCATTGTGCTGCATCATTGTATAGAAGCAGTGAGAGAAACTGTCTCGTAACCACACACACACACACACACACACACACACACACACACACACACACACACACACAGTGTCATCACATAGCAAAATGTAGCAAAAAGTGAGTTGCTCTGATAAATGGACTAAATGTTCAATATCTGCTGAAGGCCTAATTTGAATTCATCCGTCTCGAGCCTAGAGTCACATAAGGTGGCTGTTTAGTAGTTATTCAATAATATACATGTTAGTGCAAATCCTCTGATTTACATTCATAATTAAAAGGAAGAGAAAGGTTAACATGACCAATTTTTCAGTAAAATTTTGTGACAACCAATTATTTGAATGGTCACATAGATGGTGTTAGTTTGAAAGGGGCGTACCAAAGTAATTAAGTGAGATGGTGGGAAGCAGGTGTGCATTGCCAAAGTGAAGAGAGGTGTTTGCTTGACGAGAAGAATGAGCTGGCCAAATGACAAGTCGGATCACAGCTGAAGAGAGGAAACAGGTGGACCCACACACTTTACCCTTAGCCTGGCAGTTGACCACTCAATTTTCTTATTGTATCATACATGCATGAGCAACCAAGCCCTGGAAGCCCTGGTGGATCGTATGAAGTTTCACAGGGTTGTGTCGCTGTGACAAGATAAAAATATGACAAACTCATTTTCATATCTCAGTAATTTCAAAATTGAATCTCAAAATAAAAGCAATAGTTTGCTTTCGTGTTGCAAGGTATTTCCAAACCAGGGGCAATTTATCAATTCACTTTACAATACATTTTTCCATTCCATTCACTTCCATGGCCACAGGTGTATAAAATCGAGTACCTAGGCATGCAGACTGCTTCTACAAACATTTGTGAAAGAATGGGTCGCTCTCAGGAGCTCACAGAATTCAAGCATGGTACCGTGATAGGTTTCCACCTGTGCAGCAAGTCCATTGGTGAAATTTCCTCACTACTAAATATTCCACGGTCAACTGTTAGTGGTATTATAAAAAAGTGGAAGCGATTGGGAACAACAGCAACTCAGCCATGAAGTGGTAGGCCACGTAAAATCACAGCACCAGCACAGGGTCAGCGCATGCTGAGGTGCACAGTGCGCAGAAGTCGCCAACTTTCTGCGGAGTCAATAGCTACAGACCTACAAACTTCGTGTGGCCTTCAAATTAGCTCAAGAACAGTGCGTAGAGAGCTTCATGGATTGGGTTTCCATGGCTGAGCAGCTGCATCCAAGCCTTACATCACCAAGTGCAATGCAAAGCCTCGGCTGCGGTGGTGTAAAGCACGCTGCAACTGGACTCTGGAGCAGTGGAGACGTGTTCTCTGGAGTGACGAATCGTGTCTCTGTGTCTGGCAATCCGATGGACAAGTCTGGGTTTGGCGGTTGCCAGGAGAACGATACTTGCCTGACTGCATTGTGCCAAGTGTAAAGTTTGGTGGAGGGGGGGACTATGGTGTGGGGTTGATTTTCAGGGGTTGGGTTTGGCCCTTGGTTCCAGTAAAAGGAACTCTTAATGCTTCAGCATACCAAGACATTTTGGACAATTTCATGCTCCCAACTTTGTTGGAACAGTTTGGGGATGGCCCCTTCCTGTTCCAACATGACTGCACACCAGTGCACAAAGCAATATCCATAAAGACATGGATGAGCAAGTTTGGTGTGGAGGAACTTGACTGGCCTGCACACAGCGGAGACTGCAAGCCAGGCCTTCTTGTCCTACATCAGTGCCTGACCTGACAAATGCGCTTCTGGAAGACTGGTCAAAAATTCCCATAAACATAGGGTTGCCAACCGTCCTGTATTAGCCGGGACGTCCCGTATTTGAGCGAAAATAGGCGCGTCCCATACGGGACGTTGTTTGTCCCGGCCGCACGGGTAAAGGGAAGATGTAGGCTATATTTTTTTCTCTTCGTGCGCCGCGCATTGTGCGTCCGGCTGCTTGCCTGCCTGGCCGGCTGTAATCTAAGGGCACTAGGACCGTGCAGTTGACAAGGCAGGCAGGCACAGCAGCAGCGTCCGCGTGCTTGTGTGCGTCTCTGTGTGTGTGTGCTTGTGTCTGTGTGTTTGTTTGTGTGTGTTTTCAGTTTAGCTATTGCACTCAAAGCAGCACCTTGTTGGTTTTTTGTTCAAAAGATTTTACAGTTGTGATTTTGCACTTTTTTTTACTTGAAATAAAAAAGAAATTGAGTTAAGTTTACAAATAAGTAGGCTATAATCCCAAATGTTTGTACAACATATAGTAGGCCTACTATTACATTGTTTGCTGCTGTTACATTGTTATAAATCTAAAAAATATTCAAATTGATGTAAGAAGAAACTTGTTCATTGTTATTTTGCACATTTTGCCAAAAAATAAATACTTGAAAATAAATACAATGATAACTGTCTCACATGTATGCCTTAAATACAAAACTGATCAAACTGATCATGACATGCCGTGGGGTTATTAACTGGTGTATGGTAGAAGCATTCCATTTCTTTGTCATTATTGTAGGAAAAATATGAGTTGTTATTACAATCATGT
>JAJHUR010111997.1:0-24374 GCA_027495735.1 Lutjanus campechanus | reverse complement strand
TGAGCAGTCTTCTAATTTATGCTCAGCTGTGTGTCGCTGTATGACAGGCTACTTCACAACAGAGACAAATAAATGCAAGTTATAGCCTGGCAACAGAGGGCACAAGAGGGGGCAAACACTCGACTCGATTCATTTATGTGTTACCTGGCTGGTGGGGCACGGGACGAGGGGGGGTTGCAGCTGTGCACTGTCTGCTGCTACAACGCGCCTCCGTCTGTGTCCGCTCTGCGCATTCACGTTGACCAGGGAAGAGAGGTGAGTGCGGGTGGGGTGGGGGGTGGAGGGAATATTAATTGGGGCATTATTATCACACGCTTTTAATCGCCGAGCATTTACAGATGATCACGTCAGCATGGGCCACATACACTGTAAAAAAAAAACACACAAAAAAAACGAACTTTCAGAAGGGCACTTGCTTGGTCCAGAGGGCAAAGGGCAGGTGCTTTAGCACCACCTAGTGTCTACCTGTGCACGCCACTGTCCATAAGTTTTGTATATTTGTGTGACAACACCCAAACTGCCAAATTATCCTTGTAACACAATCTACACACTATACTCACTAACCTTGAGACCTCAAAAACAGGGAGATTTTCTAAACCAAAGTGGGCGTACTGGGGGTCATCCTCCCCTTGAAAAAAAATTGAGTTTCTTAGACTTTGTTTCCTTCATTCAGGTAAGTTTTAAAGAATGAAAAATAAATAAACAATGAGAACACTTTTTTTTGCAAACAGGCGCCAGCAGATGAGCGGTAAGTTAACTGACAGCATTTAGCCTCACATTTTCCAATCTCAGACTTGATTATAATAACACAGAAAATGAACATTTTGGAGGAAAAAAATGCCCCTTTACATTAAAACTTTATGTAAAAAACAGGAATTCTTTCAAGGATGTCTGAATTTTGCTTCAGTATTTCTTTCTGTTAGTACTCTCCATGTCTCTCTCTGTTTCTCAGTCAGTGAGACAGACAAGGCACAAGCAGTGATGTGTTAAGGAAAACTTAATGTAACGGGCACCAGCAGCTCTCTTCCGTGTCACGAAACATTTGTTGCAGCTGTATTGTTGTCCATGTGGAAACAGCAGACTTCTAGAGTCACAATGCTTTAACGGTGCAAAAAAACAGGTTGTGATAATGAGAAGGAGAAAAAGGTGTTGAAATTTCTCATGAATGCGGAGAAATATGGGAGAATTGTGGCCAGAAAGTCTACTGGGGAAATTGGAACAGTTAGCATGTATGCCACACACACAGTTCACACACTACATACTATATCAAATGAAAAAACTCCCACATCTTTAAACCTAAATGTTGTCAGTTGTCAGTGGAGCATCGAGAGTTCTCCGTAGCGAGCTGTCTTAACTGAAAACAAAACACTTTATTGTTAAGCACACTAAGCACCAACTACTAGGTTTAGGTCACAAAGATATTGGTCTCTGTCTTATTCCTCTCACAGGCACCATCTGCTGGCCATAGACTCCTAGTCCATAGCCTGCTTTTTCTCCCAGCTACATAGCAAATCTGTCACATCTGGATACCAGAGGAATTCTTGACTCTCTTACAAGTAAAAGTAGAAAAAGATCCAAATATTATTGGTTTTAAATTAAATTATAAAGTAAATTCTTGGATAAAGATGACAAAGAAAACTACGCAATGGTTCATTATGACTGATTTATTTGTAAAAAATAAAAGTGCAGAAAATCATAAATACATGTTATAAATAGTGAATAAATACATGAACCAAAAGAAACTGTCGTCAATGTGGAATAAATAAAAATCATGTAGGATTCTGAAAATATGATCCCGTGTCCAACAGTTCGTCAGAGCTTTTGGACTTTTCATATGTACACATGTCAGAGGCAATACACAAATGACTAAAATCAAAATAATACATATGATTTTTCTAATAAGTAAATCCTTATCACTGAGTCATTAGCAGAAAGCTGTCTTATCTGCAGCAGCTTGGTTGTCCAGTCCCTCTCCTCCCAGCCAGTCCTCGTCCAGCTCCCCCAGAATCTCCTGCAGGGAGAGGACAGGCAGGGGGGCGTGCTGGACCAGCGCTGGATGTCCGGGCTCCAGAGCGGCCCCGTTCCAAGAATCCTCCAGCTGTGAGTACTGACCTTCGAGTGGTAGACTGTTCTCCAGACTGGCATCCCAGTATCCAGAGTCAGGGGTGTCTGGAGTTGAGGAGTGGGAGGTGGTGCAGGACATGTACATCTGCTGCTCTGCAGATCCTGGATACATGAGGGCTGCCTGGCTGGAGTTTGAACCGTAGCTTCTTGTCTGCAGGGGAGAGTGGCACCACAGAGGCGGGACAGGGGAGGTCTGGCTGCCTGGTTGGGACCACAGGGGTGGGCTGGAGCTGCCTTGCTGGACCCCATACATGGAGCCATAGTGTTCATGCTCCTCAATGGTGGAGTAGGCTGGGGGACATTGTCCATAGTAGCAGGTTTCCTCCATCTCCTCCTTCATCTGGGGTGGGTAGGCAGGTGGAGGGCCCTGAAGCGGCAGATGGACTGAACCAACCTGCGAGCTCCTGCTGGTTACAGCCGGAGGTGGAGCCAGAGCATCATGGACGAGGCTGTCAGTCTGCCACAGCCCTTTCTTGGCTCCTTTGCACTTCAGGGTGCGAGCTCTTCTGTTCTGAAACCACACCTGGACATTACAGAGAAGAAGAAGAAAAGGAGCTTAGACTCACATCAGGACAAATAAACAACACATTCTGCTCTGTTAATCATTTTCTGGGCAAACAGGCACCATGCGTGGGAGGACAGATCTAGTAGCTGTCAGCTGTCAGAGCCTGTTGTACGGTTTATCTGTCACCTCAAACAAGATCCTGATAAAAACAGCTTGTGTCATCTTTAAAGGTAAAGAAATGAAGTGATAGCTGTATCTAAAATTCTATGTGGATGCATTTGAAAACAGAGCCTTTATATGATAAGAAACAGCCTGTTTGTATACTGTATGTGCTTATATGTGACAATGCATCTAATTCCCAAAATAAAGGTAATTCCTAAACCCCAAAAGCAACTCAAGCTTAATTCATTTCATCATCGTATCTGTACCTGGATGCGTGACTCGGGCAGGCCTGTGGTCTGGGACAGGCTCTCCCTGAGGCTGATTCCAGGGTACGGGTCGGTTTCGAAGGTGGCGCGCAGGAGCTCCACGTGCTCTTTGGAGAAGCTGGTCCTCTTCCTGCGACTGGCGCTGCGAGAGGAGCCGCCGCTGGAGGCCACGGGTCTGGCATCATCTGAGGGAAGAGGAGAGAGCAAGTTCCACATCAGACAGGATCCTTATTTCTTAAAAAGTTCTGCAGAGATTTTACTCTATGAGCTTCCTTCCACAGCTGTAATTAAAACTGTAGACATCACTAATTCAATGCACAGATGCAGAATGTCAAATATGGACAGTGATATGTATAATTAACTGTCTTGGCTCTTTTGTTTTTATGGTTCTGGTGCACCATCTAAACTAAACATAAGCAGAAAAATTCTGATTTGTCAATCACAAAAAACAAACAAACAAACAAGGATCCAGGAACGTATCTGTAAGAATAAAGTGGTGCTACAGTGTTGCTTTTTTCTACCTTACACAAAACTTTTCATTCAAGGTTATCTATTATTTCTGCTGCCATTGTGTGTCCTTCACTGGTTATACCAATATTGGCAAATTCTTGGAGAAGTTTTAGTTGTTTGGCCTGAGGAGAAAATAGGTTGCTCAGTGTAAAAGTGTATTTCTGTGGTAGTTGAAGTAGCTTTGAATTAGTTTCATTTAGCTCTCTGCTTCAGTGATGGCAGTCTACTTTTGTAGATTTATAACAACTTGAAATTGTGCCCCTCCCCCTTAACCTGCTATTCGTATTTCAATAAAGGTGTGTCAGTAAGATTTTTCTTAATATTAAGCATCTGATGTAAGTACATCACATCTTTTCCAGATATCCCCCCTGTAGTTGAGCCGCCATTTTCTCTTGCTGACTCGCAAACATTGTAAATGATGCAAGAGAAAATAATATTTTCTGATCAAATAATGTATAATGTCAGATACAAAACTGTCCACCTGAATTGGCAGAGTTGTTTTATTTAAGGCTTTGTAAACTGACTGAACCAGACCAGCTATTGTTAAATCCGCCAGTGTTAGCAATTACATTTTACAAACTAAACACTAAGGTGACTATGCATTTTTTAAAAATGACTTTTCCTGAAACTCTACTTTTAAGGAGCAGTATTTACTTTTGGATAATGCAAATAATTGAATTGGAAAACTGGAAACTTAATGCAAACTTTTGATTTTAAAGCAATCAGATCATTAAGTACATCTGATATGAAGTGATTGTGTTTCATCCAGGACTAGATCTTGCAAAGACATGACCGCAGATTATTTATAAATGAAGCAAAATAGGCAACACAAAGATTGTTCTTGATGTTCTCAACAAGCTGACACACTTGTTCTTAAATTGCATAGATTATAAAGCATTTCTTACCATTGCTTGAGTCCTTCCACATCTCAGCAGCTGAATGAATGAAGCTCTGAAAACAAACTGACTTGAGATGTGACAGAGTTCAGTACGACACCGTTTTGTTTCTTCACTGAGACTCTCTGAATGTGTCTCCTGCTTCTGTCAGGGTACCTTATATATTGATCACCTGAGACCCCAGAAGGCCATGGTAAAGTTGGGCTGGGTCAGGGGGGGTCATTTTCCTTTGAGGATGGGTCCTCTGACCAGAGTGACCCCCTCTCCACCCCCCGTTATCACCTCATCCCTATCAGAGTGGTGGTGAGGTCAATGGCAAATATGACACACTGCAGGACATGAGACAAAAGAAAGTCCCTCTGTGATTGTTCGGCTCATCGATACCACTTAACTCAACGACAAACATGTGATATTTGTGTTTTTGTGTTGTTTTGTGATTCTGAATATTTGACATATAATGTAGTATGCAAACAAAACAAGGCAGACATTTTATTCAGTAATTCTCATCCATGATTTGTCTGGGAGTTTTTTTTTTGCTACTGTTTTAATTAGGGATGTAAGAACATATTGAATGTTGCAATAAAAAAAAGAGATATTACATGGTTAATTAATTCATCAATTTTTATTTTATCTTATAAAGGACCTGCCACTGACTGCTGCATTGTTTTTGTTTTGCAAACACATAATTCAATTCAATGGTGAGTTTGCTGGCAAAGAAAACTTCTGTGCTTTTATTTTATTTTTTAATTTTTTAATTATTATTATTATTATAAAGGGACTGCTACTGCCTGCTGCATCCTTTTTGTCTTGCCATTGAACATACATAATTCAAACATTCATTGCCAGAGTCAATTCATGGCTTTTCTTTTTCTTTTTTTCTTTTTTTGCACATGCTTAGGTCATGCTTGGCTATTCTTTTACAATTTTATGATGGAAGGAAATGCACAAAAAATACTGTACACATTTATTAAATACCATTTTTTCAAATTCATTGTTTTTTAATATATAAATATTGTATCATGGATGTTTTATTGTGGTATTATTGTACCTTGAGTTTTTCGTATTGTTACATTACATTGTTACAATTAAATCTGTGTTGGGATTTTGTGTTTGTTAACAAATGTTTTTTTTAAATTAATGTATTTTATTACAGTACATATAAATATATATATTGCCAGGATTGTTCATGGCACAGATATACGAAATATGACAACGGAAAGAAAGAAAATAATCATATCTTTCTTAATGTTTAAAGGCTGGTGTTTTATTTTACTTTGGCTCCTGGGAGTCATCTGATAAGTGTTAAAGACAAACATCAACACCTTTGCAAACTGTTGAACACTGATCAACCAACAATAGTCTTAAAGAAATATTTAACTCACAGAACCTGGCAAAATGCAAATCAGCCCTCTGAGCTGAAGCCAATCAGCGGCTCCTGTTGTCCTTTCATATGCAGAGCAGCTCGCTGCTATCACAAGAGGAAAAACAAAGCTGGCTAATTATTCAGTGATGAATTGGACAGTTACACCGCAGCCTCATTACACTGAATAGGTGCATCAAGGTGAGTGTCAAGCTTGTCAAATTGTTTAACATGTCCAGGCCTTGACTGAGCTGTATGCAGATGCTGTGACCTTTAACCTCAGTGTGTCAAATCTGTCCTCTGTGCTCTGACATGCTGCTGGAAAACATTCATTTAATTAAATATCATGTTTTATATACATTTACAATTGCTATATACATACATGTATGGTGTTTATTCACATATAGTCTTGGGCTTTGACCTCTTTGTTGCATTTAGTGGTTTCTGGGCACCAGCTACATGTCAAACACATTGAAAATCTAAACACTAACATACTTAATCTAAAGTTAAAAAGTAACAAAAGGGCAAAGTGCAGAGACAGATTTACAGTATGTGTTGGTGTATGAGAAAACAATGCAGCTTGAAGTCTACTCGACTTATCTAATGCAACAAAACAGGCTAAGACCATTTCTTTTCATCTTTATCTGACCGACTTGCAGAATCAATGTCTCCATGTGTGGAGACGGCTCCTGAAAGTCCCACCAACTCTACGCTTCATCCAAATCCTATCAGACGTTACACACAACACTCTGCCAACTGTGGAAGCTGCCAAACCCACTAATGTGAAATAATTATTTAGATGAATTCTAAAAAACTTGCTGCCATGTATTTATTATCTGACATTAGGCTGATAAAATAGTAAAAATGGGGAAGAGTGTTATCAATAAACCATTTCAGCAGATTAAACACTCGCTAAGTTTACATACAATGATCAAGTGATTAAAGATAACTAAACACTGATTCAGCATAGACGGTGGGCGGTTCAGCTAATGCAAAATCACTATGAAGAGCTTTGTTTAGTTTGATCCTGCCACTATTTAGATCTGCATGTTTGAAAAAGCCACAAGTCATCTGATCAGCTTATCTCTTCATGTAAATGGCAAAGCATAATTCTCCAAACAGGAAAAACTGCAGTGCTGCCAGTTCATGACTGCGAATCATAACTTAAACATCACGATTTACTAATTTACTTCATTGTTTGGGATGAAGTTGTACGTGACTTTAAAATACAAGTGTTAAAATAATAATCTGTCACTTTTTAATTTGGTAGTTGTGAAAAATCATGCAAAAGTTTTAGGTGAGAGGAAGGTATGCCTTTTTTAAAACTAATTCCATTAAAATTATAATTGTTCTGCCATTATGAATGACATTTTGCTGATTTTAATAATAGTCAATAATGATTTTGTTACTGTATGTGTAGCAAAAGACATGCTTAAAATATTATTAGATTATTAGAAAATTACTGTATAAATACATGTAAAGGCCTCATCCAATGGATTACATTAAGTCACATTAAGTTCTTCTTCTTCTTCTTCTTCTTCTTCTCATTATTATTATAATTTTTAATTTTATTTTGTATGTTGAGAACTTTTGGTATTAGTGCCAGTCATAAGAAAAACTAAAACATGAGAAGTTGAAATATTGAGGATAAAGTTGAAAAACCATGTCAGGAATAAAGTTGAAATGGTATTTTGACTTTAATCCTGACATTTCAACTTTATTCTCAAGATTTCTACTATTTTTTCTCATTAAAGCAAAATAATAATAATTAAAAAAAACTTCTTAAAATCACCTTCTGCAAATTGTGTTATGTCATGCAGTATGAAAAAGTTATAATTTATGTATGGTTTACTGTTTGCACAAACAGTGTACTATGAGGACGAGACCAGCTAATGTATGCTTTATAATATTACATAGTTATCACAGTAGTAGTAATAGTATTATTGTAGCCTACATCATATAGTGGGGAACTGGGGCATACAGACAACAAAGCACAAATTAATGGTCACTCAAAACCACTGCTCTATTTTTACTTTTTGAAAATAAGTAGCAATTGAACAATACAGAATATTAAGAACATGGTGACTGGTATATATTCTACCGGTAAACTGATCTGTCACAGTACTAATAACTCTCTTAGTTTAACATCTCTTTCAAACATTTATTTTCAGTACACATCAGCAAATATGAAGAACAGTTATACTGTGATGCAATTTATGGTGTTTTGACCAACACAGAATGTTTTGTTGTGTATTTATTCCTTTAACTGCGCAGAAAGGGACTGTATGTGTGATTTGTTGGTTCTCAAAATATAAATAATTTGTGAAACAATGCTACGTCTGGCTTTGTACAGAAATCTAACTCAGGACTGTTAAATTGATTGCTGAAATGTGAAGATGCGTTATCATAAGCACATTTATTTCTATTATGTACAAATGATATTACTTTTTATTTTTATTTATCTATGTATTTATTTTCTACTTTACCTTGCTGTATCTTGCACAAGCACAGCTGCGTGGCAGAAGTTCAACAGAGCAGCCACAAGCGGCCAGCGTTGTAGCGAAATGTTGTCATAGTACTGCTTGATACGGTTCACTATACTTTTTAAATGTAAAGGCTATAGAGCAATAACAAAACTCCACGGTGAGAAAACCTGACAAACTCACATCAAAGGGTGGTTACTTATGTATTGTTTCCATTATACTTTTCTATTCATGTAATAACCCAATCATGAAAACACGCGGCCATCCTGCGGTCCCGTCAGTTTTCCTGTCAGTCCCCGCTGATGTTACACGGTCCCATTTGACAGCGGGACCAACGCCGAGCAGCAGCAGCGGCAGCAGCAGCAGCGACTATGGCTAAAAGTGATGGATGCGCTTACTTTAAAAGAACCAGCATGTTCTGGCTCGTCAGCGTGACACTGGCGATGGGATATTTCACTGTAAGTTCATCAAATCAGCTATAATCTAAGTCGGATAGAATAAAGACAAGTGTTTGACATCATTTGTACCTTCTTCTCTAAATGCCACCGTGGTGTGTCGCGTGAAATGTCCTCCGGGTCATGCATTTTGTTCTCAAACTCATACACAACGCTACTGTTGAATTGTTTTCTCTATATTGACATTTAAGACTTTATATATTTGTGAAAATGTTCTTATGTCGCTAAAGTATCCTTCGTTGTAATTGCCAAGTCAGTTAAGGAGTATTTTATCTTATTTGTTGATCGCTAATCTTATCAGGATTCATTCGGTCCTCTGTAGAGCACAGGGCAAACAAACTTTTGTGCAAAGTCCAGCTAGCTGTCCACTGTTGATAACTCTAGCTCATGTTTGCCCCGATATCTTCTATTGTCTTATAAATAACAAAGGGTAACCCTGGTTTAATGCTTCCCGACTCTCTGGTAAATCACGTCGACGGTCGATTACAGGTCGTCAATAGATTTTGGGGTTTCGTTGTAGCTCGTGCACTTGTTTTTCGTCAATAAAATGTATGCCGAATTGACCAATAGATTAAAAATAATTTGTAAAACTGTGTTTTCACAGTTGAAATGTGTTCTTGTGTTTGACTGAAAGGCAACATGTGCCAACGTGGACGTTTTTGAATGGAATTTGGTGTAATTCGCCACAGAAATGGTCAAACAGTCAAACTTGAGCACGTAATGTACGATATACGGAGGCAAAATAAGTCAATTGTCCATGCAAAGTTTCTGCATTTCTTTTGGTTTATTAATAACAACAGCAAGCAAACAAAATAATATGGAAACCATTGTCCTGGCTCTGGTAAAAACACTGGCTCACCCAGGTGCATGCTGGTCCTATGCCTGACTTCCTACTTCGAGAACCTCAAGTGCCGATAGCTTCACCAAAATCATTGACAAAACAAGTTTAAAAATAATAATAATTATGCAAAACTTAATATGTTTTACAAGAATAATAATTAATAATAACTGAACTGAATAACTAACAAAAGAAAATACGATCAAAATCCCATTAAAATAATGCAAACATCTAGAATAATAAAAAAACAATACCACTTATTTGATAACAATAAACAAATATCCTCTACACCCCTACTTGCTGTTTAAACGGTAATGTAGACAGGGAGTCAGAGACTTTAGTGTAGCAAGACAATACACCACAAGGTTCAGCCTTAGGGTGTGTCTGAAATCCAAACCATAAATGGACTGCAGCCTCTGGGCAGAGGGGGCCCTTCCAGCAATGTCCTTTTGTGTTTTCTGTGCACGAGTCATAGTCCACATGGACACATACCTGACGTGTCACAGGTGGACAGGAGAGGACAATAGCAGAGTGTACGGCACAATGCTACAGTTTTTTTTAGGGTAACAGATGTGTAATTAGGCAGCTTGAAAATTCAGGAGCTGATTGTCACACTTTTTCTTTATTTTGTTTAACTGATTAAAAACATACTAATCGATTATTAATTGATAGTGCAGTGATAGTATTTGACATTGTATTGATTGGCAGAGCCATTTGTTGAATAGGTAAACTTAAAGGTAGAATGAGAAGAATTTGTCCAAGTTGTAAACGCGCCAAAAAGATAGTTGATTATTGAGTCTCATTCCCAGGATGTCAAATACCGACATTTTGGGTTGGTAAAGCGTCTTAAACGCAGCAAAAATAATGAGAAAATAAGGAAATACAGCAGAGGGCAGAGTCTCTGCAGATACAAACGCCACCACATGTTTCTAGTGGATCATAAGTGATAATTGAAAGGGGTTGTGTTTCCGTTTTAAAGAAAATGTTGCATATTATACCTTTAAAATGAGGAGGAGAAGAAGAAGAAAAAGTTTAAAAGAGTTGATTATTGGGGAAAACTAGTGTTGCACTTTGTCTCTTTACATCATCCCAGAGTTGTGTCCGGCCAGCGGCTTCTTCTCCAAAACAGCAGCTGTGTTTCTAGTGTTACACTTTGTCTCTTTACATCATCCCAGAGTTGTGTCCGGCCGATATCTAGTGACAACAGCTAACACTGGCCACTGACATTAGTGAATGTCATCTTATTTTACAGTAGGCCAGTTGCAGTCAACTAGGTAAATATTGTCTGATAAATCGGCGTATCCCGTTTAATAACTGATCAAAGTGTTTCAATGCACTGTCCAAGAGTGACTGTGATTTCTATCTCCAGAAGTGTTAAAGTTAACTGGTTGTAAGCTTGTAAGTTGATTCTGACAGTAACATAGAAAATATGGAGTCAAATTCAGAGCTTTAAAAAAAAAACACATACTCATTTGTTTTCACATGACGAGACTTTAAATACCAACCCACCAAAAAAACTCAGCATGGTGCAGAACTGATGCCCCCATAACTGTGTCAAATTTAATTTCAGTGGCTACAGTTTGTGGAACCTGGTTCTGCTACAGTCATGACCCACAACGCTACAAACAGGCATTCATGGAGCAGGAAACTGAATATAATGTAGTTCGTTATTGTCTGTGTGTATTCACACAGCAGCTCAGTGCCTCAGAGCAGAAGGGTGATATCTCATGTCAGTGAGCCCTGGACTTTCCACTGGTAAAATCTAAATGGACCCGAACGCTGGGGACCACAGAGTCGGCTCCTAAAGGAGGAACCAGTCACACTTGATTTGATCAGCTGTATGCCCTGAAATGTGTGGAAGATTATTGGACAGTCGTCAGCTCAAACGCTTCTTTGAACTAAATGTCAGCTGTAAGAATCTCTGGAATTTTCAGTATTTTGGTTCAAAGAAGTTTTGAAAAGGTCACGTGTCAGAGTAGAGTTGTCATAATACCAGAAGTTTAAACTTTGATGTGATTTTTTTAACACTAGATACGTCTTTTGATACCACAGCAAACCAAAAAAAAAAAAAGTTAAGCGCACAAAATATGATATTTTTTCCCTTTTGATTAACAACCGTCACACAGTCTAGTACAGAAAAAGCCACTGAGAACCGTCTGCTTTTGCTGCAGGTCAAATTTCAGACTGAACTCTCAGACTGAACTGAACTGAGGTTTTGAATGAGCACTTAAATCATCTTTTTTATGGTACCTTCAGTACTACATTTAACAGATATCGTACAATTTTACACATTTGGTATTGAAAATCTATTGAAGTATCAATACTCTTAACAACCTTACATCAGAGTAGTAAAGAGGTTACAGTCAATACATTTACTTATGTACTTAAGTAGAATTTTGGGGTACTTTTACTTGAGTATTTCTGTTACTTTATACTTCCACTCCACTACATTTCAGAGGGAAATATTGTACTTTCTACTCCACTACATGTATTTAACAGATTTAGTTATTGGTTACAATAACAATGGATTATATAACATGTTTTAAAAATGGAACACACTATTAAAGCCGCAGTATGTAACAATCGTGCATCTGAAAATTAGTTCTGCTGTTCAAATAGTGAGTTAGAGCCGACAGTATATTAAATAGGTTTAATATATGATCTATAGTGAACAAAGCGACTTCTTTCCCTCAGTCCCTTACAAGTGATGACGAGTCCTACACAGTAAGGTATTTATATCTCTCATTTATCTGTAAATGTAAAGCCCGTTATCCTGAAAATAAAAGCCCACTGCTCTGAAAATACACACTCTGGAGTTCGACTTCAGTGACAAAAAGCAGTGTGTAGATGGGGTCACATTTCAGATGTCTGAGTTGTTACCAGCAGGCAAAAAATCAGACAAAAGATCCACACTCTGCACTGGAAGCTATCATTGCAGTGTGCAGATCCTTTGTCTGATTTTTGCCTTCAGTTTACTTTTTTTGATCCAACACCTGTTTTCTTTCTTTTTCTTTTTTTTTGGATGTGCAAACCCTACAGCTTCTTCTTCTTGAGTTGTTAACAGCTCTGATCACTCGTCACTCTCAACTTCTCACATGGTTTCATTTCAGTAAAAGTTAAAATGACCAAACATCTCACCAAAAATCAAAGATGAGAGAAAAAGTGAACGAAATATTTGTGTATCAGAACTAAGGTGGCAAATTTTGTCGTTTTCCTTAACCAGTAGTTGAGAAAGCTAACAATCAATTAATCATTTATAATTAATAAGATACAAAACACACATTTTTCTTCTTAGTTGAAGTCTTACTTAAACAATTCTAGAGGCACATTTGTAATGTGAAACATGGAATTCATGAAGCACAAACAAGTTAAATGAGCAGAATATTTAAACAATAATGCTCCTGTCCCTCAACTCAACAAATGGCTCCTCCAAACAAAATTAATGTGAAATGGAGCACAAATGCTGACATTTCTTGACTAACGGCGGAGACGAAACCAAACAGTGAGAGAACCTGCGAGCTCAAATGGTTAACAAAACATACATTATTGATTTCATACATTTTTAATTATTAATGGCTATGAATCAATTAAACATTAACATCCCTGATCAGAATTTTCAGTTTAATCAGTTTTTCCTTCTTTGCTCAACCATTAATTATTTCACAGCCTCTCAGATTAGCTGTCCTTGTTTATAAAACTGTATATAAAGTAGATCAAGTTAGCGCCACCTAACAACAGTATGCTGCTTATATGTTCATGCCCCAGTATTAATAATATTATGATGTAATTTATAATAATATATCAGTCAGATGGGCCACCGGGGGTACTTTAAATTTGATGCTTCAACTCCATTTTGCAGCAGATGTTTATGTACTTTTACTTAATTTTTAATGCAGGACTTTTATTTGTAATGGAGTATTTTTACATCGCTGTATTGGTACTTTGACGAGACACATTTTTAAAAAGTTTCTCTCAGAATATACAGCATATGTGTGTGTGGTGTATCTGGGTTAACGCTGAACGACCTGGTCTCTCTTTTGCAGTGCATCGTGTTTGCTCCAGAAAAACTTCCACTACAGTACCTCGGTCTGTTCGGCACCTTCTGCAGATACCTTGTGGATAACTATGCCGGAGTTTTGTACAAAATGTAAGTGTTAATAGGTGATTTGAAACACATTATATTCTTGTTGGTTACTTCCTTAGAAGACTAAATATTACATGCACTGAAATTTGGTAGTTCCCCATGAAAGCAATGTTCTCTTGTTCTCACATGCTCTGATAAAAGTATTGAGATTGTCCCTAATTAGAAGGAAAGGCAATAACCAGATTTTCTTTCCAGCAGAGCATCAATCAAATGATGTGCAAAGCACCCACACAAAGCTCGAATACGCTGTTTAATCAACTACAGCCCATTTACAGATCGTTACACACACACCTCCACTGGTGGAGCACTTTGTTAATTAGTCGTTTTAGTCACATGATTGTCGTAACACCAGTAGGATGTTACTGTTTTGTTGTTGTTTAAGTCATGTGACATTCAAGACAGTCGTTAAGTGTTTTCCTATGAGAGGGCTCAGCTGGAAGACATCATTCAGTCTGTGGTGGTTTGATTGTTTGTGAAGTGGTTGATCTTTTTTTAAAGTTGTCATGTGACTCCTGTTAATTCAGCTCTCAGTGCTGTATTAGCAGCTGGGTGTTAATCTTGCATGAGGACAAACAAAACATGGTGTGAAGTAACCAAAGTAGTCATTGTGGAATCCAGTAAAACGGTGTTTCCCAATACTTTGTCCTTAAGGGGACCCTTTTCTGTTACTGAGTAAACTGACAACCCCTGGGTAATGTTATAAGTGACACATTTATTTTCATTCATTCATTTCATTCAACCTTTATTTTAACTCTGAAATACATTGAGGTAGAGACCTCATTTACAATGTAGCCGAGTAAAAAAATAAAACAAATAACAACAAAAGCACTTAGACACAGAAAAGCCAAAGAGAAACTTACATAAAAGTGGCAACGAGAAGTAAAAAACAATTAAAGCCGTGAAAATAAATAAAAGCATCAATAAATAAAAACAGAAAATGTAAAACCATTAATCAGGTAAAACAGGAACATCTAGGAGTAAAATGTGATACAGTTAAAGATTTAAATTGCCCAAGGGATAAAAATGATGAAAGCTTTAAATGGTTCTGCAAGTTGTTCCATGTTGCAGGGGCACAATACGAGAAACTGGATTTTCCAAGTTCTGTAAAAACAGCTGGCACCTGCAGTGTAATCCAATCACTGGACCCAGTTTGATAAGAACCCGCATTAAAAGAAAGCATGGAACTAATGTAAGAAGGTAAAAGACCAGTGAGAGCTTTATAAATAAATAAAACCCAGTGTCTTTCCCGTCTTACATTGAGAGAGCAGTAATTATCTGTGAAAGATTGAGATTACCACAGACTTCTTTTAAATACTCAGAGGCAGAGCTCAACCAATTTAAAATAACCTAATACAATCAGCTCTAAATCTTTAAAAGGAGCTAAAAGATCAGCTATCTCATTAATAGCAGAGAAGGGAGCAGCAGGTGGTCTGTAAATTCCAACCGCAATAATAGATAATATTTTGTGCTATAGACACTTTCAGTGCCAAGAACTCAAAAGATTTTTCCACTGAGACTGCTCTCAGAACAGTACAAGAAAGACAAGCTCTTGAATAAATGGCCACACCCGCTCCTCTAGTATTTCTATCTATTCTGAACAGGTTGTAACCATCCAAGGCCACCTCAGAATCACTTACAGTGCGTCTTAGCCAAGTTTCAGATAAGATCAGAATCAGTATGTGCCATGCTGAGTAATGCTCCTGATATTTAAATGAATTAAACCCAGCCCTCTCCTAATCTTAAAATCTGAAGGCGTAACATATTATGTTATGTCGTCTGTTTAAAACCCTGTTTAGACAGCACGGCTCGGAGACTTGTTTTTGTTACTTGGAGGTCTAATAAACGTTTTTGTTGAAAAAATAAAAATTGTGAGAAAATCATGATTTCGTTTCATAGGTAGAAAAATCATGCTTCACATTTTAGCAAGAATCATGCAGCCCAATTATGAATATGTATATAGTTTTCTTATTCCTCCTTAAAATCAAGAGCAATGCCCCCCCCCCCCAGTGAAGCTTTGGTGACCCAACAGAAAGTCTGTGGAGTTTAACACATTTCTCTCTGTTACAGGTGGGTCGCTGCCTGGGCTATCCATGTTTGTGAGGCCCTTTTTGCATTGAAGGTGTGCAGGTAAGGATGACAAGAACCTGGTTGTCCACAAGATGGCGTCGTAATCTAGGTTTTACAAACCTGTTCCCCCAACTTCTATTACACAAATGCCAAGACACATTTCTTGAAACCTTGCACCCTTTTTTCAAAACTCTAAACACAAACCCAAATCCTCAGACTCCTGGTCTATAACTACTATTCTGGTAACTTGGTCACTGTAAGCAAGTGAGTGTTGCCAATTTGTAAATTGCAGTAAGCTTGGCATTGTGATTGGTGCTGGTTTTCAAAGGATTTTACAAGATTTTTCAATGTGTTGCCTACAGTGTGTGTAGTGTGATTTAGATGTTTATTTTATGGCGGTGTTGCGGGGTTCGTTTAGGGATCCGTTACATGAGCGTCAGGTTTCAGTGACTTCATTTCAAGCTCTAATTTTAGCGTGTAAACAATTGTGAAAAACTGTAGTTCACATCTTTAGGAACAAGTGTGAACAGTTTTGAGTCGCTGTGTGTGTAAACAGTGCGAGTTGTGTGGTAGTTTTGTTCAGTACCATTTTGCAGCAGAAGTGCATCAGAGTGTAAAATGTGTTTTAGCGAGTAAGACTGTGTTTAGAGTTTTGCCAAAAGAGTGAAAGATGCGATAAATAGGTTGAGAGCACTGAGCATTTGGTTCAGAGAATATAATGAAAACTTGTATGAAAGTGGGCCTCCTCAAAAGAGTCATATCACCCAAAAGCTTCAAACTAACTTCAAGCACACTATTCACATGTATAAATAAACATCCAAACTCTAATTTTTTAACTTCATGCTTCAACATGTCATCAGGGACATCATTATTATTTTGTTACAATAAATAAACTATTCTCAAATGGTATTTGTCCAATTTTGATCTTGTATTTATATGATATAGAGAGTAAATTGAAACTAGTGCACATTAGAAACATCCTGTAAGCATCCATGACTAGAATTCCATTTATTTTATTAAGGAATTTTATTTTGGCGTTCATCACTTATCCATAGGAGGTGAGGTTTCAAGCAATCAGGAACCACTGTTAGAAATTGAACACAATGAAACAGCTGCCAGCTTGACTTTTGTTCGTTGTTTCTTCTCTGTGCCCCTGCAGTGACAAAGGCATCACCAACATGACGACTTGCTGCCTGTGGTTCATCCAGACCTTTCTGTTTGGCTTCGCCTCCCTCGGCCTGCTGCTCAAGTACGACCCCGAGCGTCCCAAACAGCACTGACGGCAGAGGAAGGAGCCTACCGAACAACACTACAAAAGCTGAATCTGGGAAATGAATTGCTTCCTTGTGCCTCTTCTTCTTCTTCTTCCACTGTCTTTCTCTTTGATGTGAAATCCTGCTGAGTGGAGGAACACACCTGAACCTTTTCTTTTTTACGGTTTCTTTTAACACAAAAGTCTTAAAGTGAACACTACACTACAAATTTTCTTACTTAGCACATGTATCTCCATTTCATTCCATAGATTTTCTAAACCACATTAAGCACAGTTGTATCTTTTATAAATTACAGTATATTATAGAGTTTTTATGGATAATAATTTAACAGAATTTAACAGAATTTATGTCTGCATCAGAGTTTGCTTGATGAATCTGTCCTGGTCTGAATATTTAGTATAATACAGGGCGAATCTTTTATGAGATTGTTTTGTACTCTCATGTTGTTTACAATCAGCCTGGGTGATGGCAGTCGCTGCTGTGATGAACATAACGTCAGACAGGGTGGCTGCAGATGGTACACTTTCACCAGCCTCAAAAGTTCTCCAGGATAAAAATAAAGAGCTGCTGTGTGCATTTTAAATTTGCATTTGCCTTTCTTACTCTGAAGTGCTTTGAGTTCAACTATTTCGACTACAAACTGGAAGTTCTTAATGTTAATGCTGCAAAATAAAGGATGAATTACAAACTGCATGAAATGTGTTTTGATGACTGATTTTTATTCCTCTGAAAATGCTCCTAATGTAGACTTCCATCCTGTAT
Organism: Lutjanus campechanus; assembly: GCA_027495735.1. Classification (NCBI taxonomy): domain Eukaryota; kingdom Metazoa; phylum Chordata; class Actinopteri; order Lutjaniformes; family Lutjanidae; genus Lutjanus; species Lutjanus campechanus. The sequence continues at coordinate 6,528 of JAJHUR010111997.1, read as the reverse complement.
TTGATTGAATTTTACTGAAGAATTCACTGCACACAGCTGCACAGCATTGCTTTGAGATGCTAATATGCTGATGTTTAGCAGGTATGTTCACAACGGTCACCATTTTTGTTTAGCATGTTAGCTTGTTGCTACTTGCTAATTAGCATTTAACACAAAATACAGCTGAGGCTGTTGGATTTGTCTTAAGTTTCGCAGGCATTTGGTCATAAACCAAACTGTTGGTCATGATAAAACTTGGAACTGATGGATTTAGTGGCATCTAGGGGTGAAGTTGCAGATTGCAGCCAACTGAATACCCCTCCCCTTCCAAGTGTGCAGGAAAACAGGACTCAGGATGGGCATGGTTTTGCAGGGCGTACGAGTGCACACATCGGCAAGCTCCATGACTGTTCCAGCCCGTGCTCTACACAAAAAATTGGACTGAGGGGCAACGTTTAGGCTAATTTTATTTTTAAAGTTTGGAAAATTAGACAAACAAGACAAAATAATAAGCGCAGTATGAATTAAGTGTAATGGATGTTTGTGAGCCCTTTTGGGCAAGATACCACGCTGATCTCAAAGTACAGACCCCACGTCTCAATATATATCAAATCACCAAAACAAAGTCCATGTACTATGTAGAGCCAAAAGAATGCATTAAAATATGCTAAAATGATTCCATTATTAATATAAAAATATTGATTATAACAGCTTATAGCAGCAACTCTACCAGGAGACATAAGGAGGACATAACGTTCCTCCAGCTTGGTCTTATAATTCACATCTTTAATTCAGTTTCTTGCAGAAGGGGTTATTGTCACACAGGTAAACAGTGTGACGTCGTCTGAATGAGGTTGAACCAGCAGCACAGGGTCACGGTGTCCTCTGCTTATGAACTTAAGAGCATTAGCCCGTCTTAAACAACCCCGTCTCCACGAGAGCTGTCTCCAGCCATTAATCAGGGATGGATAACACAGAAACAACTTTCACATCCCGTCTCACTTTTACTCTTGGGGAAATTACAGCAACCATCAACATCTTTTATGATGCAAGAGAGAAACAAGCAGAGGAGAATAAAACATCACAAATCCATCAGCGCAGGTCATAGAATTAGTCCATTTTTATTTGGAGAACACTTAGTTGTATTGACTCTACCATCTCAGACAGTATAAATACAGAAATATGTACAACAGTTTAAAAACAAAACGGATTGAAAAATAAATCTTTTACACTGGTGGTTTAGGGAGGTGTAACTACTACTAGGAGAGAGGTAAGCCTGCATCTACAGTGTATGATTAATACTCTGAGTAATGATGAAATAAGAACTACATTCATCTTCTGAACGTCGCCTAAACACTTTACTGTAATTACACGGTGCAGTGATTAGAGAACAATAGCAGCATAAGCATTAGAAGTAATATGAATAGTATTTGCTCTATAATCTCAAGGCTTTTCTGCAAGGGTGTAGTTTCATTTCAACATTGGAGGAGACAGATATTGAGTGGGGGGGTCTGGGGGTGCTCCCTGCATAGAGAGCTTATGTCATTTTTCAACACCAACTTGGATGTTAGCATCGCTCTGGTTTCGTGAGACTTAAAAGCTGACATTAGGCTATAAAACTAACTACACCCCTACAAACACAGTATGTCCACGCAACAATGCATTTGTGATGTATCATTTGTAACATTGTAACAACGCTACTGTACTATTACAGTATGTTACCATTAGTTACTTTGCTGCTACGTTGTTGAAACTTTACGACGTAAAAAGTATTCAGTGGCATTTTTGCAACATCTGTTCGATGTCCTCTGCATGATGTTTCCGGTACTTTATACAAGACAATGCTGTAACGCTGCTAAAATGTCACGACACAGCATGCAGGCGATGACACCCTGGAATTTCACTTTGTCGGTCGCTACAACCTCACATGTTGCAAAAATTATATTCCAACTACGTTCCTGCAACCTACTCGTGACATTTAAAACAACGTGCTGGTGACGACACTCTACAGGTGGGTTATTTACCGGTTTTTTATTTCGTAGAACAAAACACGATAATCTCCTAAACTTGTGTTGGCCGTGGACCTTATTTCAGCCATATACCCAAAAACCCATTCAAAAAACCCACTGATTTTGAGACATGGGAACCTTTAGTGCTTTAGTCATTTCTAGGTTTTGGGACTCATTCCTGCAGCACTCTATTCTGGTGAATTGTTAGGCACCAATTTGTGCCTTAAGCTATGCTTAGACAAGCTTAAACCACAGGCAGGCAACATCACCTTAAGATTAGTTAGCAAACTAGCAAACACTCCTAAAAGTAAACCCAAAAATCAAAACATTTTATGGCAGATTATAACCATTGCTTTTGAGGTTGAATACTGCCAATGTGTACTTTACCAGAGGCCTTGTTGCATCTATGAGTATGCATCTATGTTAGTTTGTCAGAGTAAAAGACCTCCGCTACTTTCATGTTTTTACTGGAGGGGGACAAATGCACATGTTCTAAATATTGAGGAGGACGTGTCCACCGTGTCCCCTTGAAATCTATGCCTATGTTTTTCTGTATAAACTTACTGTAGGTTTGTTCAACAGCCATTGACCTATAAATGAGTTCATGTATCATAGTAGTTTATGTTACAAGATGTGTTTGCATGTCATCTCACATTTTATCAATCTGTCATTTCATCTTCTTTTTCAGATTTCTATTTTAAATGTAGTTTGTGTTCATGTTGTTGTGATCACCGGTCCAGCCAGCATATAGAGGGGTAGCGCTCACTCAGTGTCTTGCGCAGCTGAGCGCTCTGTGTCTTATCTCGGGTTTCCACCACACACTCCACCTGTCAACACAAAGGGATAGAGTTAGCCGTCTGATGTGACACACACACACACACACACACACACACACACACACACACACACACACACATTAGGATTAGAGGAGTGAGCGGGTTGCCAGTTAATTATGCAACACTTTTCACCTTTTGACACTGCTGGTGAATTAACAGTATGGTGACTATTTGTCAGTGTAAATTGCAGAGGCAATAGTGTAGAAGCAGGAGATTCTGCTTTTTTCCCCCCAAAGCAGCAGTGTCATTAAGTTTTAAAACAAGATAGAGTAAGGCAACAATTAAAGGGACAGTTCACAGTTCATTGCTTATGAATTTAACTTCTCATTTGTAACAGGAAGAATTAGTTATTTCTTCTCTCGAAAGTTACATAGTGTCACTTTAAAACTTTATTAAAGCATCTGGTGTTGGTACACTGAAAATTATAATATGGCACCTCTTATAAAGGTGTTATGAGTCATAATCATTGACTTATAGCTCCCAAAAATGAAGCAAAAAACATTTTGATTGCCCCCTGGTGGCTTGCAAACCCCATTGCCTCCATGTTAGAAGATGGTACATGGGTCAGACTAGTTCTTCTCACAGCAATTTGTGTTCAAGTGTTCATTTTTTGACCAGTTTGGTTTTAATCAGTTATTTGATGCTATAAAAAGCAGGTTTTACATCATGATCGACAGCTGAGCCCTGCACGCGATTGAGTTGACCAGCTGTGTGGGCGGGACCTCGATACCGCTGCCCCAACCCTGATCACTAATGCACAGACCCTAGCTCCAAATGACATCACCAGCACAAGATCACAGCCCTCTTACTGTATATGGATATTTTGGGTTCAGTTTTGGACAGTGGGAGGAAGTGGGGATGCTCGGTCCATCTTTATTTACATATATGGTCGTAATAAATATCTTTATTATTGTTACTAAATCACTTATTAATTGCATCTACATTTTCTATTTGGTAATAATGCCATTAATAATCTTTGGATTTGGGTTCATATTATTTGCATCCTTTTTCCAGATCCTGGTTCAACCAGTCAGGCCCCAAAACTGTTCTTTTAATGGATTACAACTGATCTATTAGCCATTTGAACGTTTACTTTTAAATGAATAATAAAGACATTAGTTACATATCCATGAAGGGTGCCTTATTAGAAAGTGGTACCAATATTTCTGTGGCGTGTGGAGAGTGTAGAAGGACCCAGGAGCGGATGCGGTACTGGTATGAACAATGATTTATTTACAACAGTGCAAGTGAGTCCAAATTCTTCTATTGCAGTTGTAGATTCTTCCCAGTCTTTATATACAGGATAAATATCTTTGCATTTTACTTGTTTTATATTTTGGGCCCTTTTAGTCACACATTTTTCTCCTGCCAAATCAGAGTCTCTGAGTTCTCTGGCAATGAAGGAAAAGTAGATGAGTGGATTGAGGGGGAGGTGGAAAGAGAATGAGGAGAAGAGGAGAGATTAGTCGCCTACTTTTGCCTTGAAGAGGTCTGACTTGTCACTTTGTCTCCGATGGCAAACATCCAACAACCTGGGAGGAAAAACACGGAGAGAACAAAAAAACATTAAAGGTGGCATTCAAGGGGTATTAAACATAAACCAGATTGGACCTCAGCATGAAACAACAAGAGTAAAAGATCTTTAAATGGGTGTCAATGGACCCTACCTGACGTCCTCTCTGGACAGGACATCCAGCAGCTTAGCCATGTCTCCTGGCCATTCTCCCAGCTGCACAGAGAACTTACTGACCCGATCGTCCAGCACCAGAGCTCGGTCCACACACTGCCTCACCACCTCCAGCTCCATGTTAGCGCTGCTCACCACCACAGCGACCCTACAGCAGAAACACACACACACACACACACACACAGAGGGCGTCTTCTTTTATCTGCAGCCAAACGGATTAGCTCTACTGACATCCCTTTATTGCCAAAATGTCAGCTGTTCAGGCATGAAGAAATCCCCTCACAGCTAGCACTATATTTGAAGTGATACAGATTTTTTTAAACATTATTTAAGAATATTAGGCCTCAAACACACAGGGAAACATTTGGTTCTTCTGTAAACATCAGGTAGAGTGTTTTAATCATAAGATGTTCCCTTGTTAAAAGCAATAAACTAATGCTGCTGTCTGTTTTGCTGCTGAATATTTCTGTCATTTTTAAAAGACAGATAAGAGAATTTCCCTTCAGGGCTCAGTCAGGTTCAATAATATTTACGTGTCTGACCCACTTTTTGCCTCTCAGTTCTGGTAGTTGTCCAGCCAAGATGGCAGCCAGTCCCATGGCTCCCTCTGTGTCCACAGTGGAGCGTTCAAACTCCTGAAACCTCAGCATCGCCACCAAAGAGTCCTCCTCACTGTGATGCAGAGGTAAAGGAAAATAGGTCAACTAAATTCCATATGCAGAGAATATTTCCACAGTTCATTACTATAAAAAATAGATTTGATATGAGAAGATTTAGCTCAGAATAATCCACTATCTATCTATCATTGCACCCATTATCACTAATAGGAGTTATTAATACTTCTGACCACCAGAGGGCAGCAACGACCAGTGTCTACCTGTAAGCTACACTTGTATTGCCTTAGTTTAGACAGTAGGATTTAGTAAAAGACCTACAGGTAGCCAGATATGTTCACTCAGTGTTGCAAAAGTAGTGAGAATTACACTAATGTGTTACTTTTAACCATGTTACTCCCAATGCCGATTGCAACACTAAGGCCATTTTTCTCCATACAGCTGACATCTAATTTCTGAGCAAACCCATCCAAATGAAGCTTGAAAGTGTAACTGTGCTGTGGAGATGCAGTTACCTGACAGAGATGACTTTATCTACAAGTTTCTTTGCCAGCTGGAAGGTGTTAACACCCAGTGAGCGCTCCATAAGATCTGAGAACAGACGGAAGACATATGTTCAGTTACTGCAGGACAGAAACTAAAAAGCCATATGAGCGTCTAACTGAAGGATGTGCAGTGAATAAAGTTTATTCAACATTCACATGACAGTTCTGTAATTACCTCCATAGAGTTTCTTATTGGGGTTGCTGTGTATGTCTTTGACTGGACTGTCAGTTTTCAGAGATTGTAACAGCAGAGGGAAACCTTCTGGTTCAATGCCCTGTTAAAAAAAAAAGCCCATTTAGTTTATACTATATTTTCATCATGTTACCACATGTATGAAAGTGTCTACAGCCATGCAAGTGGCTGTGTGTGTGTACTGTATGTTCATTCACATACATATGCACTATAGAGGACAACCTCTCAACACCATGGACAGCATCGACGCAGCATTTTCATTGCCAAGTACTTCATAGAGGAAAGAGTAAACCTCCTGAAGTCCAACTTTCTCTTCAACATGACAGCTAACCATTATGACATAACTGATATAAGAGCTATGACTCATAGGCTCGCAACAGCCTTGACAATGACACATTGATTGATTGACACTGGTTTAGGTAATAATCACTGGAACGGAACAAGATAAACATCTATGCAAGTACTAAAAACAAGTATAACATTAAAATTACTGGAACTTGATAGTGAGTTTTAAAAACCGCAGAACATTTTTGTGTTTTACAGATATTTGCCGTGACTCGGGACACCCAGCTTAAAAGTGGGACAATGCTGGACAAACTGGAATGTCTTGTCACTGTAACTTTCATAGAAGAGATGTGTCTATAGTAAGAGCGTAACACAGATTT
>JAJHUR010111996.1:15044-30978 GCA_027495735.1 Lutjanus campechanus | reverse complement strand
ATATACAAAAACACAGCTGAATTGAGTAAAAATTACTTTAAAACAAGATTTTATCTCAAGGTTTTGATGATGCAATAAAACCATTAACAGTTTTGAGTAAAAAACCTGGTATATTTAGACAAACATTTAACTATTTGTTGATGAATCAAATGTCTGTACACATCACTGGACTACACTTTATTGTTCAGGTGACATTCTGACTTTGTAAACCTCAGCATCTGTTTGTTGTTCCTGTAGCTCAGGAAGGTTCTGCCAACAGGAATCTATTTGTACAGAGTGTCTGTGTTTGAAGCGACCACGCACGAGAAGACGTGAGTTTATAACGCTGACGTTACTCTATGAATTTTGTAATAAAACACCACATAAATGTGATGACAGAGAGGGCAACTCAGTGGGCCGGAAGCACGCTGAATTTGTCTGATCTCTCACACAGATCCAGTGCCGAGGACAGCTTTGAAAAAACATCACATGAAGAGCTGGTAAGTAAGAACATCACAGCTACATTTTAGCAGATGCAGGTGTTGACCGATCAATAAGTGGACGTACTGTAGTTTGTCTAAAATATTATAAAATATATAGACAATATTTTGGTATCAGGTTTCCTTTTAAGTCAAACATTGATACAAGTATTTAACCACTATAGGGATAATCTATTTTAAGACCAACATTAAACTGTTTGTGTCTTTTGTTCTTCAGGTGCGGTGGACCTACCCTACTAACAGGTAACATGGTTCAGGTTTTCATGTAATGATTTAGGTGATTAATTAAAATTAATTGCTCACATCTCATGTCCACTGCAACAGAGGACAGTACAAACACTACGTCTCCCTTGCAGCTTCAACTGCTTGGTTCATGTAACCGTTGTCCCCAGCCTGGATGTGGCTGCTGTGCAAAATGAGATTTACACCGACCTTAAGAACCCCTACGACGACCCCAGCGGTCTGCTGCGGCTGCTGGCTGACGCAGAGAGCATACACACCACACCTATTGGTAAGAAACAGCTCTTCTTACCACGCACATGTTTGTGTTTGTGTAAAATTCTGGTTGAATAATATTTTCTCTGTTTGCAGAAAGTTTCGAGGCTGCCACCACCATCAGTCCTTCTGATGTGGTGACGGAGCCCCCTCCACTACCAACCACAACATCAGTTACCACCACTGGCACCACTGCAAGTCCCTCTACCACAGCGTCCACAGCCACCACCTTAACAACAAGCCCTGCAAATATCTCTGGTCAGACTGATCATTTACAGTCATTAAAATATTTGAACCCACTTATGAAAAGTTATTTATTCTTTAATTCTCCTCTGCAGCTCTATATTTTGAGGTGAAGGTGAATGTTTCCATAACAGGAGACGGTGATGCAGAACTGGTTCTTTCCACCTGGGTATGTCTGACAGAACAGTGTAGCTCTTTTAGTCTTAGGAATACAACATGGATGTGGCTTCACTGGTCCTAAATGTGGCCTTTGACTCTCCACAGCTCAACTCCAGTCTACCGGATGACATGATGAAGGTGCTCGACCTCCAGCTGCTCCCCAAAACTCAAAGGTACAGTATGTGACAGAGCTGCCACTCCCATCAACTCACCACCACAAATATCAACCAGTCTGTTTTTCAACGTGAACAATTTAAATTTAGTGACTGATCTCACCTCCAGACATCATCCTAACCTGCAGACAAACCTCTCTACTTCTAGAGCAGTAAGTAAACATGAAAAACCTTCATGTCACAAATCAAACTCTGATCCACCTTCTGAATATATGAAATCTTTCATAACTTCAGCATGATTTTGAGAATGTGAAGGCTGTTTGATGGGGTTTGACTGATTTTGGGTTCTGTAACCTGATGCCAATATTCAACATCCCTAAAGGAATAGTTATGCATTTTGGGAAATATGATCATCAAGAGTTAATTGAGAAGATCCATCTATGCATTATTAGCCCGATTTTACATTTGATTCAACTAAGGTTAGAATTTATTTTACAAAAGTAAAAACTTAAATTGCCTCAACTTTGTATGCTCTGTCTTCAATTTATAAACTTTTTCTCTCAATTTTTAAAGCCGTGTCTACATTTCTTTTCTTTTCTTTTCCAGGTGACTGTACACAGAGTTTCGAGGTATGTATAACCAGTATAATGAGCTGCTTATCAGACGTCTTTACTTCTGCACACTGCATCAAAATCCGTGTGGGACGTTATGATTCAATTTAGCTTTTTGATTCATTCATCAAATACATGTATTTTGCAAAACTTTTACTCTTTCTAATAACTCCCACTGAGCTCTTTGCAACTCACAGTTAGCTCTTTTTACTGTGTGCAGAGAGAGCTGTGTTTTCCAGGTTCAGGTCATGATGTTGCTGTCAGACACACAGGAAATGGAGGAGCAGATAAGACGCCTACTGCTGACGCCTTACAACAACGGATCCATCTCCATAGCAACCAAGGACATACAGATAAGTCGCATTTGTGAGTGAGGTTCAGGTTCAGTGAAAGATCACACAGTATAAAATTGAAAAACTAAAATTATATTGACTTTAAATTCTAGACTAGATAAAATGTTTTTGTTTATCCTGCTCTCTTTTTCCATCTGTCACTCTGGTTTAGTGATCACTGATTGTAATACACACACACACCACACGAGGAAAGGCCGGTTCGAGTGGCCCGCTACTTCAGGAGGAAAAAATGCAACTCGTCCTTGCCCAAAAAACCCCGAGCGCTACGCCACCAGACACTGGTGAGCGCTCAGACAGTTCATTCATTTATTTGTGCTGGGATGTCTTTGGTATGTGGGAGAAAAACCAAATAAAACAAATGTAGACATTCCTGAGTGTTGGAATAATCAAACAAAACTCCCGGTGGTGAAAACATTATTACAGTGAAGAGCTGAGACTATTTTGATCATCTTCTGTTTCAAAATGTAATCCTCAAATGTGAGGACATGCTGCTTTTCTCTCTGTTCATCAATATAAAGTTAATATTTTCAATTCTAGGACAGCTGGTTGCACAAAAGAAGCAAACTAAAAGGAGATTTTTCACAATTTTCTGACATTTAGTAAATGATTGAACAATTAAACAATAATCCAAACATTAAATGCTGATAAAACATAATTGTTCCTTCAATATATCAGACAATATCTGCATCAAAACAACAACATAATATGTAGTTTGATGATGCTAAACAACTACCATTGCCAGCCACAGTCTATCAGACGTGACCCGGGTAGAAATCACGTTCACAGATGAGTGATGTGTTAAAGTGTTATTCATGTGTTTTATTCATGTTTTGTCATGTTCACCGCCTTCCTTCCTGACCAGTGTCACAAATATCCTGTGATTCTGCAGAAGGTGAGTAAATAAAATGCATCGTTACCTTGAACAAAATTGGGTTTGAACATGGTTGGAAACATTTGGGATAATGTAAGTAAACAACTCAACAAAATATATAATGTAGGTTTAGTAGTTTTTAGTCATTTTAACATGGAAACGTTACATATTATATGTTCAAGTTAAACTAAAAGACTTTGCAAAAGTTGCAGAATTACTTTTTAAAACTGATCAAGTTGCTAGATGTGAGATTTGATTTGATTATCAGAGGTCTGGGATTTCAAAAAGCACAAAACTGATTTTATCCTGTCATTGACATTCACTGCTTAATACTGTCACCTATCAGTGAACTCATGACCTGCAGATAATTCATCACACGGTCACGATGAGAAAAGAGTATTTGGCTGGATGTCAACATGAATTTAACACATGAATAAATACTGGCCTATCTGGATATTGATCATATCCGTTGGTACATATTTACATGGCAGTCTCAGTGTGTTCAGGACTCTTTCTGTGTGTTGACGCAGTGTGACTAAACATATTGATGGCTGCTCACGAGCTGTCGGAGGCTGTGCTGTAAAATCATTAATCAGACGTTGGTATCACTAATGCGTGGGGTTAATAGACGGGTGATTTCCACGATCAACAGCCTCACAGCTGTCTACGCTCTGATTTATATTAGCTGATGCACTTATTAACAAAATCCATGTGACAACACGTGCTGATCGGTGAACAAGTTTCAGCAGTTGTTTCTTTTTTGGCAGGAGAGATGCTCCAACGATACAGATGTCAGGAATAATGTGCAGTGAGAAGATTATTACTACGAAATAAACCCCGACAGGGTGATGCAGGATTCTGATGTGAAGCGGAGGCGTGTTGAATCATCCTAAAGGGGTTTATTTCGCAATAATGACCTGCTCACTGTACATTATTCTGCTTATTACATGATTATCTACCAAAAAAGTCAATAATTTGACACGAAATATTAATTTTAAAATGATTTTATGGATTTAAAAATAATCTTATTGCTCCTCCAGAGTCTACGAATAGAACTGCATCCATAGCAACGGCCTGCTTTTCTTAGCAACAGTCTGTTATAAAGAAATAACAGACCTTAGAATGTTGTAATTGACCAATCAGAGTCGAGCATTTAACAAAGCCATGTAATTGTACAAGTACAGGCTCTGATATGTACTCAGTGTATAAAAGTAAAATGTAGTGACCTGAAGGACGTTTCCACCGGCTGTTTCTGTTCAAAACAAATGGAACCTCAACTTTTCTCCACGGCTAAGTCTCTCTCTCTTGTCTTTCTCATCTTTTAACATCTTTTACATCGTTTTTGTCTAGTTAAGTCTGTCATGTGTGATAGGCACTGATGGATACACCAAGGAATCATCTTTTTTCTGTGTCACTGTCTTGTTTTACTTTCTTTGAATCTTACTGCTAAAACATTCTCGTGTAGGCTGAGTTTAGTGTGGTGCTGAACCGAAAAAACCAAATATACTACAAGCAATGCTGCAGCAGCACCACTTCTGTTTTCTTCTTTTTATTCATAACTAATGTAATTTTCTTAAGTTAGCCTTGTGTCTTCCTCTCACCACCAGTAAACTGTGCCTCAGTACCCACTGGCTGGTCCCACACCTGGACGACTGTGCTCTCTTGGTGGAAACCATCCCTGATCTGGACCATGTTGAAGTCACTGCTGGTCTGTTAAACAGTCATTATTTCATTTGTATGACTTTTGATGTAGTAACTGTAACTGCATCATTCACACTCAGATTTCTAGTTAAAAATCTGATGTTGATCCAAAAAGTTGACATAGATAATACCTTTAAACCGATGTATGCAACGACAGTATTTCCAACTAACTAGTGACAACAACAAACTAGTGAAAAGGTCAGCACTTATTCCATCAAGGATCTGTAAAAAAACAAAAAAAACAAAACAAGACAAAAAAAACCACCCGTTGCACGACTTCTCTAGTTGTATCCTCTGATCTCCAGAGAATGCTCTGGACGTGGTGGAGATGATTGAGAGTTTACTCAGCGACCACTCCACCCTCAACTACCAGGAGCTGGTGACGGTCCTCAACAAGCTGGAGGACATCGTCAACCTCAGCGTGGTCACGCCAAACGTCGGCCAAGCTCTCATCAACATCATCTCAGACATACTGGAGTCTGACAGCAACCTGTTGCCTTTTACTAACATGTGAGGATGGAAAACTGAATCCAAAATCCAAACGAATTAATCTTAACTTCTCTGTTTGGCGTCTGTTTAGTCTCTGTCTGTCTGTCTGTCTGTCTTTCTCTCCAGTATCCTCAATATCACAGAGGCAGTGGGAGATAGGATGGTGGGCTACGAGGGCAACTCCACCCTGGTTGCTCCGGGCATTGCTGTCTCAGTGGTTGATGTAGTTCCTGGACAGTTCAGCAGTTTGACATTCGGAGTCTCATCTGACCGCGCAGGCACAAAGCCTGAGGTTAGCAAAGTGACAACAACTGACAAATGTCCTCAAAATCAATGCATTCATTAGAAATTAATGGATCAAGCAAAGACACTGCCATCACTTTTGACTCTGTCTTTAAAGATAAGCTGATTATTATAATATATACTGTATATTTAGAGGAGAGGAGAGCATACAGCACGCCGAGGTCAAACTAAATAAATCTAAATAATGCTGGAAACAGGAGCCCCTTTGAGACTATTGGGAAGATGATTCTCTCTTGCCTCCCCAGTGTTGAGCCTGGTTAAACAAATGACAAATATTGTTTTAAGTTAAAATGTGGTAAATCATGACAAACGAATGAACCAATGAAAAATTCTTCTCATTATTTGGTATGATATGAGGATAATTACCACCATGGTTGCCTGCTTAAGTTGCAGCTTATACATTTAATCCTGTAACATTAAGTTTCCCTCCTTTATATCCTGTTAAGTAGCTTTAAGGTTGGAAAAAAAAATCCTCTTTTTCCACACCATCTGACATCTGCTGTAATATTTTGCATCATCTTGTTCCAGCTCTGCACTACATGTTTATTATGGCTCATTTCCAAAAGTCATATTTTTTATCTTTTGAAATTGTGAGTTTGGCCACGCAGCATGACCGACCCACAGGTCAGCCAGTTCATATCCTGTAGATGTTTTGAAGCTTTAAATTGAGATGGAATTAGAGCTGAATGATCATATTTTCATCGTCATCATGATATAAACATGTGCAATAAACACATTGTTAGAGACTGCCTGAAGCAAACAAACAAAAAAAATATTTACACGTGTCATGCATTTACAGTCAGCATGCAAACTTTTGACCAATGTTCCCTATATATGTATACGGGCCATGTAACCACACCATTTGTCCAATCAGATGAAGCCCCAGCTAGCTGTCAGCTACCCTCATATTAATTGTGGTGGCTGCTGCGAGGTTAGCTTGCACGATGGCTAAGGAAAGTGAGAAAAGCGAGGAAAATATGGTTATAGAGCTGTGCTACGACACAGGGAAACATGCCAAACAGTTGTGGCAATTTCCAGAGGAAACAAACTAATACGTACACCTCAATATTTGCCTTTTTGTTGAAAGTCATATAGTCATCGCAGTTCTGAACCATAATATTGCACATTTTCCTTTTATCTTTGAGGTCTACATGAGATATAGCCTCCTCTACCAAATTTGCCATGTAAATGCAGCAGTGCAAAGGCAAAAACTATATTTTATCTGTACTTATTAATGAAACTCCCCTCAAATCTACCATGTAGTGAGCATCACTCTTGATGAAACGAGTGTGTTTACATTTTCCCAGACACCACCACTTCTCTAGAGAAGGGGTGGGGGCTCTAAAGGTCCCTGTAGTACATTTAAACTCCATCTGCACTGTCTCTGAAAATCACTTTTCACAGCGTTACTGTTAATCAAAGCAGACCGAGTCTGAGCTTTAAAGTGAGTGAATATATTTGTATTTATGTTGCAGATTTACATCAACAGGTATCCCTTCAACAGCACAGTGGCCTTCATCTCCCTGCCGTCTGTCCTGCAGCACAGTTTCCCGCAGAACAGCGGGAACCAGAGCCCGCCGAGGGTTACGTTTCAGTTCTACGGCATCCCGATGCTCTTCAGGGTACCAGTTTGTATTAAACAGGAAATCATGCGTTTCTATCAGAATATATAGAAGCATTCTCACGACAGTTTTATTTATTCTGCCATATGCTTTGTGTTATTATTTCCAGACTGGCCACAAGGGGCAGACCCTCAACACCTTTGTGGTGTCAGCCAGTGTCACCAACGCCAGCTCTCCAATCAAAGACCTGGATGAAGATGTCAAAGTTATGCTCCACCATCTGATACCGAATACAGTAGGATCAGCTGTCATTTAAATATAATGTACAGTTAAACACTGAAGAACAATAAATCTGTTACACAGTTACTGCTGCCAATATTAGTGAATTAGTTAGGGCTGCAACTAACGATTATCAGTCTATAAAATGACCAAAATTGTGAAAAACGCTCAGCACAATTTCCCAGAGGCCAAAGTGACGTCTTTAAATTGCTTCTTTTGTCAAACCAACAGTCCAAGACTCCTTATTTCACTCTTCATAAATGGCAAAGAAAAAGCAAATACTCATATTTAAGAACCTGAAACCAGCAAATGACTGACATTATTAATTGATTATCAAAATAGTTTTTTTCAACCAAGGACCCATTTCATGATAGAGAATATACCGGTGACCTCTGTATGTATGTCTCTTGGAATCTATAACCTTAGTTATGTGCAAGAACAACACAAGAAAAAAGTATTAGAAAGATATTAGACATGTATTTAAAATATTTGCACCATCTCAACAAAGAATACCCATGATGTGTGCTTGTCTGGCAGGAACAAAGAGTTATAAATGTATTAGATTAGAAAATAATCTATCAACTATTTTAGGTTTGAAAATAATCGTTAGTGGCAGCCCTATTGGACTTAAATCATTATTTTATTCTCCAGGCCTCCAGGCCTTTTTGCAACTGTAGAATGAGTCAGTGACGCCTTTGATTAACAAACATTTCCATCTCTGTTCAAGCCTTACAGGGACGTACAGTGTGTTTACTGGAACTTCAACAAACACAGTAGGTCCTGATTTACATAAGCAAGACCATTTCATTTTAAAAAAAAATGCTGGATGAACTGCATGATGGTAAATGTCTGTCACCATGTAGACGGACACGGAGGATGGGATGATTACGGCTGCAGAAAATACAACAGCAGCTCCGACTACACGACGTGCCTGTGTGACCATCTCACACACTTTGGAGTTCTTCTGGTACGACCTGAACATTTCTGTTGTACTGTTTCCTGGAGAACATGCTTTAGCCTCAGAGGGACTGCAGGCACAATTAAAAGTTTTGGAAATTGCAGTGGCAGTGGCAGCGTATGATATCAGTAGTAGCAGTAATAACAAAGAGGTTGGAGGGACAAGGGGAACTGGTTCTACTTGGATTTTCACCAGCAGAGGGCGCTCATAGCACAGAGTATAAAAATGAAAAAACTTTTGCATTGATTATTGATGGTATGAACTTCCTGTTCTCTGATGTTTTTACAGATAGCAGACTTTTGAATAAAGCATAGCCTTGAGTATATAGCTTAAAATAATCACATACAGTCAAGCATGGAAGTCACATTACTGCAATTAAGTCTTTTTTTGGGGAGGTACTTGCACTTTTATGAGTATTTTTTCCAAGCCTGTAATTTTAGTCAATCTTAAAACCTCCTCCACTGCCCCTCTCACTACTATACAGTCATTTTTTGCAATTTTAGGGGAGGGGGGACAGGAGATATTAGGGGTAGATAGCAGGTCAACAGTATACACCACATAGAAGTTGTGTATATCAACTGAAAGCTGGGAATCTGAAGATTAATTTGAGATGCAGCTCAGCACTGTGTTAAGTTTTTTTTCCGTCATAAATCTGTGTTTTCTTTAGCAGCCTATTCAAGTTTTGAAAGTTTAGAGTGTATAAGAGCTTAGAACATTATGATGGAAGTATATGATGGATGTTCTTCTGCTCTGTTAAGTCTCATAAGTTGATGCATCAGTGTTTGTGTTGATATAATTTACTACACAGTTTTAGTGCACAATTTAACCATTTCTGTCCGCTTGAAAAATTATAAAAATGGTCGAGAATCCCTCCAAACTTTTTTTTTGTAGCCATTAAGGTTATCTGGTTGCAATGGGGTCAATCAAAACCAAGACATATGGACAGAAAAAAAATCTCTGAGAGGTGACCATGATCAATGACCAGGACAGTGAAAGATTTGGGAGTAATTTAGACTGAAGGTTTGAAGAAACAGAAACCCCTTTTGAGGAAAATGCCTGCTATTGATAGTGCATTAACAGTTAAAAAGTAGCTAATACTCAGTAGTTTTGGGGAAGAATACGTTAAATATTCTTTTAACACCAGCATTTTTACTTGTAACCAATAAATATTAAAGTAACGTAACTGTGTGTTTACTTGAGTACATATTTTAAGCACTTTTTCCACCACTGCATAAAGGACATGTGATAAATAATGACATCTAAGGGTTGTGCAAGCTCTATCAATTTGACAAATTTGCACTTAAAATAATCCAAAACTGCAAAACTATCAGGGCTGTAAACTCCACCAGTTACTGAAACTGACACTTAAGCTGCGCGGCCCAATTTTGCCACCAACCGACACACACTAGAGCAGGAGGGAGCCGGTAATTCGACTGAGGGGAGAGAAACACACAGCTCTTCATGCTAGTGTGTACTTGGTAGTAGGGACAGGAGCGGTTGTTAGTTATTACTGCAGAGATACACTAACAAATCTGTGTGTGTGTTTGTGTGTGTGTGTCTAGGATGTCTCGAGGACTCAGGTGGACCCGGCTAATGAGCAGATCCTGACGATTATCACCTATGTTGGTTGTGGAGTCTCCTCATTGTTCTTGGGAATCACTGTTCTCACTTACACAGCTTTCGAGTGAGACTCAAACCTCAGAGTTGTTATTTCGATAAATGTTTTCTACTTGTTGTACACCGACTGTGTGTTTACATGCAGGCTGGTAACCTGCTGGTAGGACTTAAAGGCTTGTTCAACACTAATGCAGACAGATTTGAACACCGTATTTTTGTGTCAAATCACTGGGTGAAACACCCAAAACTCTCTTAAACGTCAATTACACATGGTGTTAAAATGCACTCTGTATCCAGACACATTATCGGGATACCTGCACTTCCTTGACTGGAAGATGCAGTTTGTTCCATTCTGTGGCTTTATCATAAATGAACAAAACCTTATAGTTTAAAATATATAAAAAGGTAAAGGTTAGCTACTCTAGTTCTGGTATTGTGATTGTTGGTAACTAGGGGCTCTGCCGTATTAAGTTGTATGTGGCACTGGAGCTGAAAGAACTGAGACCTGCCCACATGGTTCCTATGATCTAGTCCCAGTACTACTCTTACCAGTTTGCTTTTATTAGCCTAGAGTACCATGAGCTAACAGCATAGTCCAACTGACACTAGACTAAGCAGGAGGCCAACAGATCTTGCATTGTGTTTGGGTCTAGGGTTGGGTTCTGAACTTCACATTAAATCAATCTGTGCCAATTTACGGTACCTGGGGGCACATCTGGGTACGAGAGTAATAGAGTGTACAGAAAGACAGAGAGAGCAACGTTGGAGTGAACAGCAGCTTGTTCAAGCAACAGTCAAAACAATAACAACAAGCTGAAAGTGGTCACAAATGTGGTGACGTCAACGCATCTAATCAAACACAAAATACAGTTAATCTAAAAGCTAAAGAGTGCACCGTTTTCATAGCCTGAAATTTAAATCCTCCACAGCAGCATCCCTGCAGCCAGAGTCTAAACTCTTTAACTTTAACTCCAAGGACAACAAAACCTCAAGTGATCAATCATCAACAACTTCATCAACACCTTCAGGTGATTAATTAGCTTGTTGGATGAGTTGTTGAAGATAACTGGGCTGTTTTCACTGTCTTGGCTGAAGCATTTTATTAGTGTTATCCAACGCTCAGCCACTGGCTGCATCTGAAACTTCTTATCAACATGCTACAACGGTGTGCGAGATTCATTAGTCTGAAACCTTAGTATGAATCCAGTGTTTGTGAATTGCGGACTATTAACGTGGGAAATATTTATATAGTATGCAAGCACAGCAGTGCTAAGGATGACACGTCATAACAGGAAAGATATCACGTGTGCTTCCTCTGCGAAATAAAGAACAGTGTTGCCCTGGTGACAACCTGACAGGCTGCAGGTTGTGGCAACAAGTTTGAGAACAGAGAGGGAGGGATTTTATTTTGTGTGGTGTGTAAAAAGCTATAAACAAATAACAAAATGTTCAGAATAAGTAACTATGTGGAAATCGACAAGTTTGGACTTATTTTTTACAATCGAAATTACATTTTTGTGATTACAGAGAGAATAAAGTATAGAGAAAATGTACTGTTGGTACTAGTACTGTTCAACTGGGAACAGTCCCAACATTACATCTTAGGCAGGTGTAAACGCAATCCGTACATGATGGCATTCATACACAACACTGATACAGATTTTAGCTAACATAAAATAAAGGTTGTTCAAAATTAAAGAGTGATCTGTGCAGCTGATCTCCTGTTAGCGAGGTAGATCATTTATATATCAGAGTAGTGTACCGCCAGTACTGCAACACACTGGGTCAAGCTGATGCAATATTTTTACGCAAAGAAAGGAATAACTTCATGAATTATATTTGCTTAATTTACATGAGGGGACAAATAATTAGATATATAATGTAGGCAAGCGTTTTATAAAGTTTATTAAGTTTCTCACTCAATAACTCACAAAACTCTGATTTTACAAAGAGAGACTGGGGCTGATCTCTCACAACCTCAAGTTAGGAAAAAAAGGAAAAACAGTGTCCTCTATTTTTCACTTTTTTCAGATGTAGTTCTGCCCAGCAACTAGTCTTTATAAAGTTTGGATGAGCGTGTTTTTGTCAAACTGTCTGCCACTTCAAATTATCGACTGTGGATGACAGAGATCCAACCTTAATGACGATAACAGGGACACATTAAAAATACCAGGTGTAAACGCAAAGGCAGGATCAGAACATTTATTATCTGGTAACATATCCAGATACACGTCCCATTTTAATACCAGGTGTAAATAGGGTGTCAGACTAAGGCTGGTGTTTCTGGAAAGTGCGACCACACCGTTTTTCTTAGCGATGTTTTGTGATAGTTTTGATATCAGGTTAATGATTCTGCTGTGGTCCTCTGTAGTGTTGTGTATGTTTGTGTCTTACCTCCTGTTTTCCTCCTCCATGTTTTATCACCGTCTCAGGAAGCTCCGTCGAGACTACCCCTCTCAGATCCTCATCAACCTCTCCCTGGCGCTGCTGGGTTTGAACCTGGTGTTTCTGGTCAACTCCTGGCTGTCCTCCTGGGGTCTTTACGGCCTCTGCGTGGCGGTTGCCTCCACGCTGCACTACTTCCTCCTGGCCTCGTTCACCTGGATGGGATTGGAGGCCGTTAACATGTACTTCGCGCTCGTCAAAGTCTTCAACGTCTACGTGCCCTCTTACATCCTCAAGTTCTGCGCTCTGGGGTGGGGTGAGTCATGTGTTTTGACTTTGAGGACAAAACAGTGTCACTCTCAAACGCTTCTAATGCACCTGACTCAAACACTGAGAGGAGAAAACAATGAATTATTTTCAAGGCTCTGACACAGTTTGAATGACAAGTATCCCTGCAGGGATTCCTCTGGTGATCTGCTTCCTGGTGCTCATCGTGAACAGGGAGGCTTACGGCAGTCACCTGTACGCCGATGCTCAGCCAAGCTTACAGCCACTGGATAACTCTGACAACTTGTGAGTTTCTGCTTCATTCTCCATCTCTACATGCATATTTGAAACACTGAGGTTAAATGCAATTATAATGTCTGCCTCTTCTTTAGAAGTTTGTCTTTCTTATTGTTACTTCACTTGGATGTTTGACCTTCACTGTGCAGAAGGATGTGCAGAGTTTGATATCAGAAGGCTGTTTTCACATTCATCTGCTGAAGGGTGAAAGTTTCTCTGTGCTGCCAGGGTTCATAATGTTGGAGAAACCAGCAGGAACAAGACAGACTTTGAAAGTATCCAACCGAAAAAAAACCCCCACCAAACCCCATCCCCTTCCTTCAGGCCTTCCTCCAAAACCGCTGCCTCAAAACACATGCAAAAAGCACACTGACTACTGCTGAAGGACGAGTCACTAATTCAAACAACCTCATGTCTCATTCACATGACAGAAAACACCTAACATGATAATGAATGTAAACAACAAACATGGCTATTGTTAGCTGTCAAGCTATCACGTTAATTGTGGGAAATTTGCACTTTCTCTGCCATTCTTGTGCGACCAGCTCACTGTAGCTCAGAGCAGAGTGCACGCAGGTCGACAGGTACGTAGGCATGTAGGTAAAAAATCCAATTATTTTATTCAGCTCAAATGTAATGGTTGGATGGGATTATTACAGATGTGCAACAGCCACATATACTTGATTTATTTTTTTTGAGAGAGGGCATTTAATTTATTGGTTGCTGTCGGGATTAGGAGTGCAAATTTTGGGCACATTTCTTAAACAATCAGTTTGAGTTTTATTTAAATTATTCTAACGGCACATTAGTTCTGTCAAACATTAATTTATGAAGCACAAACTTTAAATGAACAGAACAATAAGGGTCTTGCTCGAAACAGCTGATCTTGTCTGCTTGTTCTTATTCAAATAGCTCAAAAAAAAAGTCTAATTATTTCCAGTTATAGATTAACAAGGCAGACCAAACCAAACTGTGAGAAAACCTCTGAGCTCCAGAAAACTCCACAAAAATTATTGGTGATTAATTGATAATGATTAACATCCATAGTCCCAAGTTTTAGTTGGCAATGTGTAGTAAAGATAATCTGACTTCCAGAGGGGCAAAAATTCAACCGTAATAAAATCTTTTGAATTCTTACTGGAAATTAATCAATTAATGATTAATCATTAATATTCCAAGTCAGGATGTAAAGAAAATTTCAACGAATATAATCTACACGTGTGATGTGGAGACCGAACACCTTCTGGACATGAGACTTAGGTAGGAGACATCTTGTGTCCCGCAGTTAAACCAAAGTATCTGCAATATTTATAGATTCACGGTTTTCCAAAAGGTAAAAGGAGGAACAGATGTAAAAAATGTTTTAACTAGTGAATTCAACTTCTTGGTGGAAAAAAAAAACCCTGAATCATTATTCCATTAAGTAGAGTGTTAGAGTCTTAAAACATGTCTGGAGGGGATCTTTAAGAATTCACGTGCAATTAACAACTTTATTTCACTGATTGCATACATGAATATGAATGTTATTTTCTAATCCTATTATGAATTCATTTTTATATTTATTTTGTCAGGCATCGACTAACATCCAAAAGCAACACTACACAAGAAATAAACTACCTGACATATTTGTTTTTTAAAATTTATTTATTTTTTGGGACTATTTAAAGGACCAGTGCAAACCCTGTAATATATTCTTTCCTGTTATTAGGTTAGACTAAATTTATATATATTAATCTACAAATCTTAAAAATACTCAAAATTGGTGATCTTTTCCCCTTTAGATAAAAGTTGAAATTAGCTTCCTATTGTTGTCTTATTGTTAACGTTTTCAGACCAAGCTGGTCGTAGTCGTGCCAAACTGAACGTCATGTGACATGAAGTCAAAGTTCTGATTAGCTCGTTATCTCGGGTTTGCAAATATAGTTGTGAAAAGTTAAAGTACAAGTACAATCACACCGTAACGTCTACAACAGTGTTGCACAGGATGTGTATGTGCTGTGATGATAACACTGACCACTCTGTCGTCCCTCTCTTCCTCCCTCTCTTCCTCCATCTCTCTCCCCCTGACTCACCCCCTCCTTTCCCCACTCGATCCCTCAGCTGTTGGCTGCAGGATGACGTGACATTTTACGTGTCTGTGGTTGCCTATGGCGTGCTGGTCTTTCTCTTCAACACTGCGGTAAATAATTTTTCATTAAGGGTCACTGGCCTGTCCATATCTAAACGTATCACAGTATTATATAATTGCCTTTCTAATTTTTGCATAATTTTAGAGGGAATGTTTACAGGATTCATCAGATAAATAGCACTTATTTTGGCTTTGCAGCTTGTGTGGCCTTGCATATTCTCAAATTCTGTCATTATTTTCTTTATTTTAATAATTTTAAGGCTTCTTTTGAATCTCCTTTTAGGTTTTTGTGGTGGTTCTGATCCAGATTCATCACATGCGAGTCAACAGCCCCGCTGGGACTCACAGCGGCCTGATGCACGACCTGAAGGGAGTGGCCAGTCTCACCTTGTTACTGGGACTAACATGGACTGTTGGCTTCTTCACCTGGGGGCCAGCCAGAATAATTCTACTGTACCTTTTCTCTGCACTCAACAGCCTGCAAGGTGAGATAATTACTGAAAGCCATCCTGGATCTTTTTTTTACACTCTCCACCACATAACTTTAATATCAACAAAGAAACTTTAAGAATCCTCTGGTGGTTGATCAGAACTTCAGCCATTTTTTGCACAGTTTCTCTCAAA
>JAJHUR010111996.1:0-15024 GCA_027495735.1 Lutjanus campechanus | reverse complement strand
TCAGGCATCGACTAACATCCAAAAGCAACACTACACAAGAAATAAACTACCTGACATATTTGTTTTTTAAAATTTATTTATTTTTTGGGACTATTTAAAGGACCAGTGCAAACCCTGTAATATATTCTTTCCTGTTATTAGGTTAGACTAAATTTATATATATTAATCTACAAATCTTAAAAATACTCAAAATTGGTGATCTTTTCCCCTTTAGATAAAAGTTGAAATTAGCTTCCTATTGTTGTCTTATTGTTAACGTTTTCAGACCAAGCTGGTCGTAGTCGTGCCAAACTGAACGTCATGTGACATGAAGTCAAAGTTCTGATTAGCTCGTTATCTCGGGTTTGCAAATATAGTTGTGAAAAGTTAAAGTACAAGTACAACCACACTGTAACGTCGACGAGTGTTGCACAGGATGTGTATGTGCTGTGATGATAACACTGACCGCTCTGTCGTCCCTCTCTTCCTCCATCTCTCTCCCCCTGACTCACCCCCTCCTTTCCCCACTCGATCCCTCAGCTGTTGGCTGCAGGATGACGTGACATTTTACGTGTCTGTGGTTGCCTATGGCGTGCTGGTCTTTCTCTTCAACACTGCGGTAAATAATTTTTCATTAAGGGTCACTGGCCTGTCCATATCTAAACGTATCACAGTATTATATAATTGCCTTTCTAATTTTTTGCATAATTTTAGAGGGAATGTTTACAGGATTTATCAGATAAATAGCACTTATTTTGGCTTTGCAGCTTGTGTGGCCTTGCATGACTTTGTTTAATGATATGCAACCTTGTATTCTTGTATTCTCAAATTCTGTCATCATTTTCTGTATTTTAACAATTCTAAGGCTTCTTTTGAATCTCCTTTTAGGTTTTTGTGGTGGTTCTGATCCAGATTCATCACATGCGAGTCAACAGCCCCGCTGGGACTCACAGCGGCCTGATGCACGACCTGAAGGGAGTGGCCAGTCTCACCTTGTTACTGGGACTAACGTGGACTGTTGGCTTCTTCACCTGGGGGCCAGCCAGAATAATTCTGCTGTACCTTTTCTCTGCACTCAACAGCCTGCAAGGTGAGATAATTACTGAAAGCCATCCTGGATCTTTTTTTTTTACACTCTCCACCACATAACTTTAATATCAACAAAGAAACTTTAAGAATCCTCTGGTGGTTGATCAGAACTTCAGCCATTTTTTGCACAGTTTCTCTCAAATAGAAATATACTTTCATGATTTTGTTCAAATAAAACATTATGATTAAATCACTTGTGTTTTTTTTTTAAAAAGGAAGCTTTACAAACATTTAAAATTGTAAGACAGCCGGTTTTTCCAAAGCATCAAAGCACGTTTTATTCTTTCTGCATCACCCTTTCCTATTTTAGTCTCCATGAGCCACAAAATGTGCTTTTTCACATAATATTTTCCACAGTGAGGACAGAACCGCAACACACTGCAGATAGACGTTATGTGATGCTTTTTATGTTACATCCAAATGTTTTTGAGGTTAGAACAAGGCATGAAAAACCAACTAATTCAGCCTCGTTTAGCTGCTTCTAAAGATGGAACCAATGCAGAAAAGTTGAATGGAACAAAGGTTTCATCCACTGACTGAATTGAGGATAAACATCAAATCACTGTGTTGCTTTTGTCGTGTTACATCCCAACTTTTCCACTTAGTCAAACTCCACACGTGCCACAAAATCTCTGATCTTCTGGTCTATTGTTTATAGAAGCATCTTACCTGACTGAAATTCAGAAAATCTCATTTTTTAAACTGAGCTGGAACGTATGAGTGATATACCAGTAAATAAACTAAAAGAACAAGAAGCATGCTGAGCAAAAAGGTTTGTGGTGTGAGAGTGCACCGCCGGTGACCAGACTACTGAAATGACGGAAAAAATGATTGATCTGTGGCGAGAGAATAATTGCCTCTGCAATGATTCGAAGACCCACCACAACCAGACTAACTGGAAAGAATGCAAGCTGCTGGTTTCAGATCTCGGCGTTCTCACAGGATTTGCGGGGTCACTTGCCGCCAGAAATCCAGCCGTTATTGACCAGTCGTTTATTTTGTTTTTTACCCAGTCAAAAGGTTTATGCTCCTAACCGACTGTCAGAGACTAAATCTTTCTGTGCAAGTTGGTGGAAACAGTCTTTGTAAGTTTTAGGTGGCCTTTAGGTTTGTCTTCAGCTTTCCAGTCCAGATCTGTCATACAGTATGAGTCATTTACAGACGGTCTGGTTTTCAAACTTTCAGGCTAAAAACTTGTTTGACTTGAGAATTTAAATCCCTTAATCTGAAATTAAAGTTTAAACTTTTGAACATCATGGAGCATTAATATTCTGTTCATCGCATCCTCATTTCTCTTGTTCTATATTTTATAATTTTACTGTATTGAGGATTTTGGACCAACAACCCTGTGGCGGTTTAACTGCCACAGGGTTTTACAGGTTCGGTTCAGGAGGCACGTCCTCTACTATGTAGGATAATATTTTTTCATCTATCTCCATGACTGTTGCATCTCCTGGACCGGTGTCCCATTTCAGTCCAGGGTTCCAACACTTAGTTTTAAGTCATATTCAAGCATTTTCAAGCTTTTCCAGCACTTTAGAGCTGAGGTAAATGACATTTTACGTACGCTCTACATATATGCACAAAATAATTAGGCCCCATTTAATTTCTTCATCACATTAAATCAAGTTTCACGTGTCACATGTCTGTAGGTAGACTTTGCATCATAAATAACAAGGATCTGCAATGTTTACTTTTTAAAGAACCATCAATTCTTTATTTTCCTCTGAGACCTTTCGTTTTTTGGACTTGGCATCATAGCTAGCTGAGGGAGGCTCAAGACTTGTCACTGGCAAAATTTAGAGGGAAGGTCGCAGAGGCGTAGGATATGATGCATATTTAAGTTGATGAAATATAAATATAAATATTTTTAGTAATTCGGTAAATAGACGACAGATTTTTTTTTTACAGTTGAAGAATGTAAGAATCACTTTAGACCTACAACAGTTATATAAAAAGTAATAAAAGAACTGTTATTCATTTCCACAGGGAGCAACTGGAGAGGGTCAAAACCTGTCTGAGCCAATATAAAACAATCACTAAATCAATTATTAGACAAATAAAAAAAAAACATTTTGTGCAAAAGGTCTGTCTGACTTATTTGATTTATTTATCTAAAAAACACACTATTTGGTCAGGTAGAGATTTAATAAGAAAGAAATGCAATTCCAAGCAGTTTCAGGCACTTTATCCAAAATCTTTCAAACATTTAAAACACTACATTAAAATTCAAGCACTTTCAAGGATTTCTAGCACCTGCAAAAACCCTGTAAGTCATGGACAGCTTTGCTTTTTCAAACTTTATGTCAAACCTTTCACTGTATTTCTCTCACAGTTCTGCAGCTGTATTAATACTTTAAGGTGGTGCAAAATAACTACTGACGCTGCCAAGTTTCTGTTTTTGTCAGCTGATTTGACAGCAGAACTAGAAGTTCTTCTTTTTACTCTTCTGAAATGATTTTAGGAATGATATCTGCTCTCAAATGGAGCAAAACAGGTGGCCACATGTAGCAATTCAGAGTTGCTGATAAAGCCAATAATGAAATTTCACAAGCGCACACCTTCGTACAGACAGGTGGCATTCAGGAGGGTTTGATGAATCCAGCTTTGAAAATCCACATGAGAAAGCCTCGCAATTTTTGTATTCTAGTCTGTAACCTGTCTTGCTTTTTTCTGTCTTGCATGAGACACACTGTGTGTGTGTGTGTGTGTGTGTGTGTTGCTGTGTGTGTATATACTGAGTGAAGGTTTGCTAACCACACGTGCAGTTTTCCTCAACATCCCACTTCACACTCACAGTTCAAAAGAAACAAACAAAATTCACAGATAAAAAAGAGAAAATCAAACAGAAGCTGCATGATGCAACTATTTCACAACCGCCGTTACCTCAGCTGGCCTTTGTTATATTACTTTCTTTTTTATCAGAGTGATGCAATAAAGGGCCTCCATTTTTTAGTTCAGGAAGAGAAATGCCTTGCTCAGGTGCAAATTAAAAATAAAAACCCCAATTCCAAAAAAGTTGTGACACTGTGTAAAACGTAAATGCATAATGCAGTGATTTACAAATCATTTGACTTGTATTCAATTGAATACAGTGCAAAAGTATTTAAGGTTTAAACTGATAAACTTACACTTATTTTGAATTTGGTGCCTGCATCGTGTCTAAAAAATGTTGGGACAGGGGCAACAAAACACTGAGAAAGTTGTGGTATGTTCATAAATCACCCATTTGGAAGATTTGACAGGTAAATAAGCTAATTTTTAACGGGCGATCAGTATCAATTATTAAAAGGGGCATCCTTGAAAGGCTCAGACATTCACAAGCATGGGTGGGGTGAGCTTCACCACTTTGTGGAAAACTGTGTGGACGAACAGTCCAACAGTTTAAGAATGTTTCACACAAAACCGCAACATATTCAGGGATTTTACGACCTACAATCCATAAAAATATTAAAAGATTCAGAGAATCAGCAGGAATCTCTGCATGTAGAGGGCAGGGCGGAAAACCAATGTGAAAATATGGCTGAAAAGTTTGTGCAGATGACTGCATTCTGTATTTATTTACGTTTTACCCAACATGGAACAGTGGTTTGTATCTGTTGAAGGAAAAAAAAAAGACCACCAACCAAGAACTGATCTCATCCTTCAAAGCTCATGACTGTTTCTCACTTCTGTTTGTATTCCAGGACTTTTCATCTTCCTCTTCCACTGTCTGATGAAGGAAAACGTCAGGAAACAGTGGAGGATTCACCTCTGCTTTGGACGTTTCCGACTTGATGAGTATTCTGGTATGACAGCCACACACAGTATGAACTAAATTTAATCACATGACTTAAAATACTCCCTTTAAATTTAGTAAATATCGACATGCGATCTGTCAGCTGGTACTATACAAAAGCTTGAGCTCACCAGCTTGCAACAAATCTGGCTGTCCATCAGTGTATTTTGATTTGTGTCGTCCCTCCTGAGGTTAAACTATTAAAATAAAGGCAAGGCTCTTGACTTGATTTCGGTTACCTGTGTCTGCTGCTGTCATCCAGAGTGGAGCAACTCGGCATCAGTTGGAGTCCTGGCCAAACCCAAACCAAATCCCCCAAGAGCATCGGTACCATCGGTCCACTCGGTCAAGTCCAGCTCCACAGACAGCACGTCGGCGTCCTCCGAGTCCAGCCAGAGAGACTCATCCTACAAGAGGCCGAACCTGGGTGAGGAAACAAAGCAGCACACATATTTACTACAGTATATTCAGTCTGTCAATACTGCAACTGTTTTAGTGCACTAGTGAAGTAAGGGAGGGAAATCTGACAGCCTTAGATTGAGATCATGATCTGAGGCTTCCTCAATCTGCTTTTCAGGTGAATCACAAAGATTGCGGTACTAAATTTCCTCTTCACATGATGCTAGCAAGCGTAGACTAGCAGTGGACACGCTACATGAACAAACTAGTAGAGTGATTTAGTCAACTAGATGGACGAATTACTTCACATGGCTCTTCTTTGGGCAACATAATCTGAACAATGCAATTGAATTTTGAGTAAAATTAATAACCGTACTTGTGTTATTTTATGTTATGTTTTAGCTTCTGTTTGAAAGGTCAAACCAAACTCGGGCTTTAATCATCACTTAAAATTTGTGTTGTAGCTTCAATAATGTATTTTAATGGTGCAAATGGAGAAATTCATAGGCTATTTCAAGTCAAGCTATAGTGTACAGGGCATTTAAAACTTACAAATTTAAGAAAAAAGGATTGTGATAAAGCAGAAACCAAAACAAATAAACAATCCAAGATAAATTTGGAGCAATATAAAAGATTATTAATGATTATGATTAATATATCAAGTTTGCAAAAATAAATGCAAACTTGTAATAATGTGTTTTGAGAATAAAAAAGCGAATGTTTTGGCTTCAATTATTTTCCTTAATGAGCAAAGAAAAAGCATTTTCAGTGAGATATTCTTCTTTCTGTCACTGGTCTGTCTTCCTTTGACATTCAACTGTTAATGAATTCCTTAATCCTCAACTATTGTGAGACATTTAAGGTGGCAATGAAAAGTTGCAATTCATCTCGTCGAGATTCAGCCTCCTTCGTATGAAATGATGATGATCACAGATTTAGTCAGACATCACAGTCCCTCAGCTGCCTGAATCACAGTGAAGGTCACTGCATGCATTAATGAGACCACACTGACGTTAAATGATTACACGAAAGCCTTTGTGATTAAGCCGCTTTTAAACACGACGAAAAAAGACGCAAGTGTTGAAGGTTTCCTTCACCATCTGACAGCTCAGTTTAGGTTTAACCCCCCCAGCTCCTAGGCATACATTCTCAAACCACATATGAAGAAATATGTTTGTTCACACCTCTAAATTGTTCACAGATGTTTAATTATCTTGCAGGCCTTTTTGTGAATTCTCTGGCTCTCCCTCGAGCTCAGAGAAGCCCATCAGGTACGGCAGCTCTGGCTTCCCACAGGGAGACGAACCCAACACCTGGCTGGAGGAATCACTTGCTCGGCCAGCAAGAACAAAGATAAAACACACGAGACTTAAATTTGCATAAACATGCAGACATGCAAATCCTAGAAACTGTCATGAAAAGCTTTAAAACTGCAGCAGCCTTGACATGTCGTGTACTTCTACACAAACCGCAGAGACGTAATTCATGCAGCGTAGTGCCGAAATTAACCGTGAAGTACCATTGTATTCCAGCTTCATTAGATTATCTTATCATGCGATTCTATTGTTTTTTGTTTTTGCTAAATATTGTAAAAGAGCCTGTAATTATGAGGACATGAGTAGTTGCATCAGTTCCAAGGAGGAGTTGGTTGCCAAGCAACTGGTGAGTGGAGCCATGGTGACAATGAACCATGGTACCACACAGTTTGTATGAAAAAAAATAATAAAATTTTAAATTTAGGATGATGCAAGTCTCCCCGTGTTGCTTCTTCACCTCTTTTTCTGTCAAAAAACTGAGCACTTCAGGTTAAACCAAAGATTATTATTCTACAATCACTCCTTAATGATTAACACGACATCTTTGAGTCTGACTGTTTATCTTGTTCTTGTAAATTCAGACACTTTTGTTGTGATGGTCCACAATAGTCAATATATATTTTAAATACACTACACTGACTGAGTGACGGGGCTTGATCGGGAGCAAAACTGAAATCCAAGCATGCATTTCTCTCCACACTGAACCCACTGAATACAACAACAGAGGTGGAAAGGAACTAAGTACATATACTTTGTTACTATACTTAAACAGAGTTTTCAGGTACTTGCAAGTTTCTGTACTTTGTATTTTAAAAACAGGCTTGTTACTTTAGTTTTAATGCATTTGAGGGGGATTATTCATCATTTTTATTTTGCATCACTGCATGTTGTCTTCATCAAGACTGATGAAAAGACCATTCCTTGCTATATTCATCAGCGCAGATCATGCAACAACAGAGCTAACTAGGCTTAGTATACAGCAGCGTTATGAGACTATAGATAAGACGTATGAAGATGGAACGAGATCAAAACTGCATAAAAGATGTAGCAAGACGAAAACAACGTAAAAGACGTAACAAAACGAAAACAATGTAATCGGAGGAAAACGACATAAAGTGTAACAAGACAAAAACAACGCAAAAGATGTAACATGATGAAAAAGACATAAGACGAAAAGACGTAACAGGACAAAAACGATATAAATGATGTCAACGAGATGAGAACAACACAAAAGACGTAACAAGACAAAAACAACATAAGATGTAAAAAGACAAAAATGGTGGAAAAGACGAATCAATATGGAACAACATAAAAACGACGTAACAAGACGTGAAAGATGAAAATGACGTAAAGGAAACGACATGATGTAACAAGATGAAAACAACAACAAAAAGACATTACAGGGCAAAAATAATGTACAAGATGTAACGGGACGAAAAACGTGACAAGTTGAAAGCGCCATAAAAGACAGAACAAGACAAAAATAGCATAAAAGATGCAACAAGACAAAAACATTTAAGTCGTAATAATGGCATAAAAGATGGAACAAGCTGAATTAAGACAAAAAAGTCGTGACAAAAACATCAGAGACTCGACCACAGAGAAAAGGTTCAGTTAGCTTTTCACAGAAACATCTGGCAGAAACGTTCCTCTGAGGGCGACTTTGTACTTATATACTTTGAGTACCTCCACCTCTGTACAACAATCAGAATAAATAAGATATCAGGCTGTTTAAAATCATCCGACAGTGAATGAAACTAAACACAAAATAAGCCACAAACAGCAACACAAAATCCTTTGTTTAATAATCAGTACACACTTTTGACCTTTAAGCGACAGCGTGATAACGCTGCTCGATTCCACTTGACAGGACAGAAAAAAAATGTAAGCCTATAACCAATGTTTTTTTCCACCCACAACTCGGTCAAAATGATCACTTCACTGGTGCACAACAGTAGGGTCTCTTTTATTTTTCTCAAACACCTACACAAACTGAAAACAGCAATGTTATACATAAAATAAAACTAGAATTACTGTCGAGGGCAACCAGTTAAAAGTGCACAGAACAAAAGTAAACAAAACATCCAGAGGAACTTGGACGAACTTCTTCAAACTTCTGTCTCGTTAGTCGGGGCACATTCAAGCGCTGAAGCAGTCAACCAGTTTTTTTGAATTCCAGGGACCTGCGTGGCTGCTCAGAAACTGCTGCTTGACCAGATCTTTGACTGTCTGGTAGGCGGCGGCCTCCACCTACAAAACAACAAGTCATTTGCAACATCATGTATCACGTCTGTCGACAAACAGCGGTTGTCCAATACCCTGCACATTCACCATAACCATTTCTAGTACCACAGTTCTGGGACTGAGCACTGAGTGTTCATATGATCTATATCTGCAGGTGACACACACCTTGACACTGTGGTAGGTGGGGAGATCCAGCAGATAGCTGTGCCCACCCAGCTGTGCAACTCGGAGGAAGTAACTGTAGAGGGCTCTCTTGCAAAGTCTGCTGGAGAAGCCCGGTCCACTCACAGATGGAGAGCTGGGAAAAGAAGCGCACCATAGCGAATATTCCAGTGAATGCTTTCCTATACATGTATCGACCACCCTATTATATTTATATAAGAGTTATTAGCTATTATATTAGTGTATTTCAAATATAAAGGTACCTTGTCTTCTATAAAGAACTTTTTTTTTTTTTTTTTACCTTTTTTACCTCAACATTTCTCACCTAACCCAAATGCATGTTCCATTAAAAGGCTTAACAATTATTTGAATGTATTTCCAACCTCATAACAAATATTTGCAAAGCCAGTTTTCAGACAGTTTTGAATAAGAGATGTTCCAGTATCATTTTTTTCTTTCCCAATAACGATTCTGATGGCTAAACTTTGCGTATCTGTCAGTACCCATCTGACACCAGTCAATCCATTTGGTAAATAGTCCATTTTGTTTTTGCAATCACAAAAGAAAGACAACTCAAGAAGACTGTTCCAGTTTTACTGCGGATCCCCACAAAAAGCAGATCAGGAAAAAAAGACTGAAATATCAGTGTCTATATACACCGGGTACTGACTGAACTGTTGATCAGTCAATCAGGTTTGCAGCATCTGCCTTAGATCCTCCAAGACGGGGCAACTCCTGGAGAAACTCAGAGTGAGAAATAGTCAATTCACTGGTTTCTGCTGACCACGAGCTGGCTATAATAACGCAAGGTTTAGTACACAGTCTGATGCCAAGGTAAAGTTTTCTCTTTTCCACTGACCATAAAATTTGGCGGATGGGAAGCTGCTTCGAAATAGTCCCATTTAACAGCTAATAAATTACTGCTAGTATCGGATTGGTGCAGAGACTCGCACACTCGCCAACATCCGATCCCGTAATTCAGGCAAGTATTAAGACATTTTCTGATATTGGTATCAAACAAAAATTCTGCATTGTTATTTATATAAATTAGTAGCACTTTCTTTGTTAGCTTGATGCTAACACATAATGGGAATTCCCATTGACGTGTTAATGGAACTTGGCATCACGATTGTGGTAATATTTTAACAGATTTGTTTTATTTGACATGTTGAACACAAAACAACATATGCTCAGACCTTAAGGCATGCATTTCCCCTAATATTAATAGATGCTGACTTCACATTTCTGACTCAATCTATTACTTCAACACTGACAAGCTACAGCAACCTCAAAGGGTCAAAACTCAACATGCAACTACTGTTTGGAAGAGACATTGCATTCCAGTAGAGGGCAGCACTTAAATTTAAGTTATTCACTTCAAGTACAGTATATTTACTATTCACTTGATGAGCAGGGACAGCTGGATGTAGCACTTTACTTCAAAAAGCATATTGCTTTTAGTCATTCTATTGTAATTTTTTTTCAGCCCTACAGTTTTCTTTTCATGTTGTTCAATGTTGTTCCACGTCACCTTCTTTTGCAGTCTTACTTCAGATACAGACATTGTATCCAGCTACATCATACAATGCAAATGCAAAAAGCTGATTATCTTTGCTACGCGCGAGTCAGTTAGAGTTAGCAGTGAAATAACGGCACCTTCTTGTTTACTGAATACGTAGCTTTGCTTTGCAGTGCATGAACTGAACTGTAACACTTACACACTCCCCCACCAATGAATCACGAAGAAGCTAGCCGTTTAATTAGCAGCAGTGAGGGGTGGATGATGAGCCTTGAAGTATCCACTCCTAAGACCTAAAACTGTAGATGTGAAAATTGTGTGTTCTGCATTTAGTGACTCGCTTTTAACAATGTTACCACCTCCAACACTATTTTGGAGGATGCAGTCGCTGCTTCAGGGTCTCGGCCGTGCTGCTGAACACAAAAATATGTTTGGCAAGACGATTCCTTCTTCTGTGCTGCTGCAGCAAAATGTTGAGTGTGGTGAAAGAAGGCAGAGTTTCCCGCAGGCAGCACTTACCACCGAGCCCTGGGGAGCAGACCAGTGCTGAGCAGTCCAGTGTTTCCAATAAAGACAAAGTTTTGGGGGTCGTATTAAAGATGAGAGCACTGATAGAGGCTGACGTTAACAGACAGCCGCGCAGAGTGACTGACATCAAATCATTTTAACGTCTGTTTCAACACTAAAATATCTGCAGCTCACGATATTCTTCAGTCCACTCACATTTGATTACTAACACTCTCTACATACACTCTGAAAAATAAAAGGTCCTGACAAGAACCATAAAGGGTTCTTCAGCTTGTCCCAACAGGAGAACCCGTTTGTGTTGCTGGTAGTATCTTTTATAAAGGTTCCACTTGGAGCCCTTTCAGAGAGTTCTCCCTAGAACGCAAAATAAAGTGTTATATGAAGAAACAATAAAAAGATTCCACCTTTTAAAGATGGTTCTAGGTATATAGTTCTACAGAGAACCCTTCTATGGTGTAATGGTTCGACCCAGAACCCTCTCTGGAGGTTCTATTCAAAACCTTTTCAGCTTCTAAGAGTGTCAACAGGAACCCACCCATGGGGTTCAACTGGGAACCTTTTTATATTCCAAGGGTTTTATCAAGATCACACTCTGGGGGTTCTACCGAGAACCTCTTTATATTCCAAGGGTTTTATCAAGATCACACTCTGGGGGTTCTACCGAGAACCTCTTTATATTCCAACAGTTTTATCTAGAACACACTCTTGGGGCTCTACTGAGAACCTTTTTACATTCCAAGGGTTTTATCTGGAACCCACTCAGAAAGTTCTAATGAGAACCTTTTTATACTCCAAGGATTTTATCTAGAACACACCCTTGGGGTTCTACCAAGACGCTTTTCATGTTCCAAAGGTTTTATCTACATCACACACTGGGGGTTCTACTGAGAACCTTTTTATATTCCAAGGGTTTTATCTGAAACCCACTCAGGAGGTTCTTCTGAGAACCTTATCATATTCAAAGGGTTTTGTTATGAAAACTGCGTAGGGTATTGTAACAAGAACCTGCATACATTCCAACAGTTCAATCAAGAACACACTCAGGGGGTTCAACAGAGAACCTTTTCATCTTCCAATGATTTTATCCAGAATTCATTCAGGGTGTTTTACCAAGAACCCTTTTATACTCCATGAGTTTTATCTAGAACCAACCGAGGGGTGTTTTACTAAGAACCCTTTTATATTATGGTTCAAAAAACCCTTGATGAACTCTTTCTTCAAAAAAGGATTCTTCAGAAGCAAATGGTTCTGGATGGAACTCTTATTTCTAAGAGTGTATAATGGATTCTTCTTGCCAGAACGCAAGAGATTTGGGCACAATCCAAGATTTTTAGGAAATAATTGCTTCGGTGTTGAAAACCAAAGCTAAAAGAAGAATAATTGGCATGCTACACCTCTACATCACTAAACTAAAGTAGTCTCATGTGATTCCTTTTGTTTTCACACTATAATTTGGGAGCTTTTTTTCAGTAGGTGTTCTTGACATCCTTTCAATTCCTCTTCACCTCCTCTGCTCACTTTATGTCCTGTATTCATGCCCTTAAATGTATTCTGTTCTTTTTCAGGAGCCTATTTTTCTGTCTCTATTTATAGTTTATTGTTTCGACCATGCTGCACAGCTCATCCTGACACGTTAAACCGCGGCGTTGCCTAAAACTAATAGCTCAGGCTGCAGGACAGAAGCTGAAACAGACAGTACGCACTGTGAGCGCCAAGCAGGATCTCAAATCTATTTTTGGCTGTAATCTGTGCTCAAGGACAGCACAGCCTCCAGTGAGAGGCCCGTCTGTGTCACACTCAAGCTACTGGACATCAGCAGTTGTCTGCAGCTCTAAAACCGAGAGATGGCAGGAGCCCCAGGCCTCGCTGAGACTGTCAAACAAGCAAACTGCATCACACTCTGCCAGCAGTCCCACTCTGTCTCTAGAAGTGGCTGCAGGATTGCAAATGAGGTAAGGTGGTCAGGTCAAGGATCTGTGCAAAAGGAGTACTGGACATCATATTGGGCTCAAGGGTTGAGAGGGTTACTTTAAAATGTATTCTGATACAGTTACAGACAATGACAATTTCTATTTCTTTCTTTTTTACAATGACAATTTCACTTATCCAAAGCGATGCACATGTGATACAACACAAGCAAGGATCTCAAGGAGTTATTTGTTTCCTGTTAAAAATCCAGTCAGTAACCTAATCCAAGTATCACACTGTTAAAGTAATGTAACTTGATTACTTTCCATTATTATTATGTTCTTCGTAGGTTTATTGTCTAATTGTTTGTCCAGCCAGTCTACTAGTGGCACTGACAGGTTAGCCAGGTAACTGGATTTCCGTGTGGCTAACATTAGCAGTTGGTCTGTGTAGCTAACATCAGTGGTTCGTCAGTGTACTTAACGTTAGCAATTGGTCTGTCTTACAAACATTAGCGGTTAGTTGGTGTAGCTAAATAAGTGGTTGATCTGTGTTGCTAACTTTAGCGGTCGATCTGTGTAGGTCACATTCGTAGTTGGTCTGTGTTGGTCTGACGGTCTGTGTTGCTAAAATTAGCGACTAAAGTTAGTGATTGGTCAGTGTAGCTCCTGTAAGCAGCTGACAGTGTAGCTAACATTCGCAGGTGGTCAGTGTAGGTAACGCTAGTGATTGGTCTGTTTAGCTAACCTCAGCAGTTAGTCTGTGTGGCTCATGTTAGCAGTTATAATGTTGAAATTTCCACCCACTGAAACATTTTGTTTTTTTTCACTGGAGGCCATGACAATGAATTTGCAGCTGTACGATTTGGTGGTGTTACAGGAGACCAGAGTGGTGTTAAGAGAGTCTTGGTTTAATGTGTTTGCACTGAGCAAATAAAATAGTTACCTTTTTTTTGTATCCTAATTGTGTAATCCTGTTACATGTAACACATTACTCCCCAAGTCCAAGTCCAAGTTAATGCACATTTCACTCACTTTTTAAAATTTGTGAAAATTAAACATCATGCAGTTTGCAAAAAATGAATCTTACCCATCAATGATGAAGCCTTTGCTGCTGTCCAGAACTTCAATGTCTTTGTCTCCGAGGCACCAGTTGATGCTGAGATCGTTGTGTCGCGAGGAGGCCACAACAGGCCCCACATAGTCGC
This sequence comes from Lutjanus campechanus, assembly GCA_027495735.1. Lineage (NCBI taxonomy): Eukaryota > Metazoa > Chordata > Actinopteri > Lutjaniformes > Lutjanidae > Lutjanus > Lutjanus campechanus. The sequence goes on along the minus strand of JAJHUR010111996.1, from coordinate 895 downwards.
CACAGAGGAAGAAGATGTTGTGCTTTTTATAGGATGGTGGCAGGAAGCCCTCCAGTTCATCACCCAGCCGCTTGTTGGTGATATCAGACACTTCCTCATTGAAGTGCTTCTGGCCCCCTGGATAAACAGCAGAATTTAAATCATGTAAAATTAGAAAATCCTTTGATGTGACCACAGCTTCACTTTACTAATTCCAAAAATATCTCACTTACTGTTTATGTTACCACCTGAGTGTAAAATACAAGGTTTTACTGCGTTAATAAAACACAACTTAACTTTAAGATAATTTTATTGTGACTTCCACCTGAAATTAAAGGAATAACTTTTTTCAGAAGTGTGTTTCTTCACCTTCTTGCCAAGACTTAGATGAGAAAATTGATTCCAACATATTAAATCCTCTACAAACAGCAGCCAATTTTATTAGCTTACCATAATGACTAAGCGGGTGGAAATAGTTAGCCTGGCTCTGCCCAAAGGTAACAAAACCTGCCTACCAGCACCTTCACAGCTCACTCAGTGTTACATCGGGCTTGACGTTAAAGTCTGCCTCCAGCCATGTATAAAACAATATAAAATACCTTGTTAAAATGGCTTACACATAGCTCTCCATCTTGCCTTCATTTATTGTTCAAGAATTCATGAATATACAAATAGTTTCCGCCCTTTCAAAGCTTTTCCAGCCACCTGCCTGTTGAGCAGCCATTAAGAACAATCAATGTGGATCAGATGACTGATTGCATTTTCTTCTGAGATTTTTTTCCCCACAGCAGCAAAAAAAATAATGACTAGCTCCTAGGTTTGTTCGGTATACCGGTACTAAATTGGTACCGGGGTACTGAGGCATTTAAAACGGTACTATACTGCGCTTGGATGAGACCGGTACTTTTTTTTTTTT
>JAJHUR010111995.1:0-21798 GCA_027495735.1 Lutjanus campechanus | reverse complement strand
AAAGAATGAAAACAAGCAGTCTGGTTGGTTTCCTCTGGCTGTTCAAGATAATGCTTCAAAGGCTTCACACAGTGTTGTTATCAAACTGAATAGTAACAGGACATGATTGATTTTTGATATAAATAGTGGTACACTGTAAATGGAAAGTCAAAGGACAGTTACACTGGACCAATGCCCAGTCTCTCCCTGTGGTCTGTCTCTCTCTCTCCCTATCTCTGCTTCCTGTGCAAGACTTTAGCTCACTGAGCGATGTGGTTCTCCATTGGTTTCCAAAGATCACATCTTATCACTTATCACAGTGCTGCTGGTGGAGCATTTCCGTCGGTGCCGGTTCACTGGAAGATTTCAATGTTTTGGACAAATGGGAGAAATTCCAGTCAGTGTTTATTGAGTTTAAAGGAACATTATGCCAGAATTGTTTTTTTGTTTTTTTTTTGCAATTGGGCAACCCGAGTTCAAGTGTGCAATGGCCGACAGTCATCAAGCGCTGAGCCCCTCTACTGTTATAACATCGTGATTTAAAAGCCTTCTGTATTTGAGGTAGTGTGTTCCCTCAGAGTTGAGATAATGGAGGAGTTTTATCTCATTTTTGACTTGTGTGACAGAGAGTAAACTGTTGCTGCTAGTCATTGCACTAACGTTTGACCCACTGGTATTTGCGTTATTGTTTTCATAGCTTAACCTCATCAGTATAGCTAGCCAGCTAACTTTGCTGTGGTGTGAAGACGATGACCCCTTTAAACCCGGCAAGGGATGTACTGTATGTGGGATGTTTGTCTGGCAGGGATGTGAGAGTTGATCGCCAGAGTGGTACTTGGATGATTCAGGTGCTCATAGTGTGACATTAGGGCAAAAGTGAAATGAACAGTTCACCTCAGTGGCAAAAATATGTATTTTCCCATTTAATTATGTCTGTCTTCTTTCCAATAAGATGCAACTAAATGGCACTTGTGCTCAGATGGACCTTGTTGTGAGCAGTTTCATGTAGGAACTTTTTTTTTTTTTTACCACGAACGCCAAAATTATCACCACAATAGCTAGCCCAGCCAAGCAGGATGCCATTAATGTTTACATCCTGCGCTATCAGAACCGTGAACCTCTGAACCTCATGAAGCATGATATGTTTGGCAGGGGTAGTTTGGTTGACAGAAAATACTTCCTACATGAAACTCACAGCTCACAACAAGGTCTGTGTATTATCTTGAGTAACCACAAGCCATCTAGTTCCATTATATTCAAAACAAGGCAAACATTTCTACAACCAATATCTTAAAAACCCTGCAACTCACACCAAAACCATCTAGACGGATAAAGACTACAGAATGTATAGTCTTGATTTTGGGGGGGAACTGTACCTTAAAGCATGCAAGGGTCCCAGTAGAGCAAGCATATCCTAGTAAGTAAAGTTTTTTAAAGTTAGTTTAGTTATCACATGCCACCAGCATAGCTCCCATTTCAAAGATCCAGGGTTTACACCTGATAGCATTACTGAGAAACTTATCTAGCAGCTTGTGTGAGCATGTCTGTGGGTGGCATGTTGGAGGATGATGACAATGATGGCTGTAATGACTGTTATATGCATCTCTGTTTAGATGAACTGAGAGAATGATTCTAACAGTAATCACTAAACAACTGCTTACTACTCTCTTAAACATAGTTTAGATTCATCTGGGCTCTAAGATAAAGCTGTGGAATAATAGCAGGTCTCAGGCATGATGAGACATGATTGCAGGAGGTTATACTGTATGCGTGTATTTTGTGTGTGTGTGTGTGTCTGTATATTTGGGCTCCTATCGTGCAAACTGCTGGGTGCATGACCACATATTGACACTGTGCTGAAGCGTGACTTGTAATTGCTCCTTAGAAGGTGCAAAAGGCTGCTAATGAATGTTTCATGACTTGGTGGCACTGCGATGCTATTATTCTTCTCGGTGTCAGTTTTCTATCGGGAAGAAAATAGCTTAAAGATTAGTAACACAAAAGCGATGGAAACTTAAAAAAGAAATTGTACACAGCAGGTGTGGCACGTGTATTCTTACCGTAGTAGAAGTTTTATATAAAGATGGTGAACAACAACCCTCACAGTGCTTTGTCAGTCATCCTCACACCTGACCTTTCTGTCAAGTCCTGCTTTTGTTCATTCAAGTGCCTCGGCGCAGCTGACCTTAATCCAGATGCCCTCTGCACATTGTTTCCACTGGAAATCTGTCCTTTTTATGCCTACAGCAGTGAACACAACAAATACGTTATTGTTTCTCTTTTTGCAGTTCAAGATCAAGGCTGAGACTCTCTGCTGGAAACCTTCGGCGCTATCTTTGTGAAACAAGATGAAATTCTTTAGGCAGACTGTCTGAAAAAATAGGAACTGGGCTGAGGTGAACTGTTTGTTTAAGCAACTAATGGGCCATGAGCGCAGCAGTGTGATTTCCAAGGGTGTGTCAGATAGCTGTCTGAAAACATCTGTATTTTAGTGTTTCTTCAAACACTGGGAAGAGAAGAAGACGGTGCGTGGCGAGCGTGTGTGTTCGTGTATGTGCGTCCTCAGCCCAGCTGAGGCTCTGTTAGGGACGTCTGAGCTACACTGATGTTTACGTGTGTCTGAGATATAATCTGTGAAACCAAGACTTGCACAAGACTAACACTCAAGTACATTGAATCTTCTATACTAGTATTGCAGATATGATACCTATCTTAATGTTGTTGCTATCTTTGGATTGCGAAGTGCTGAAGCAGGAGATAATGAGACCCAGTGTTCCTTGTGTTATTTTCACATCCTCCAGAGTAGCTCCCACACAGCTGTTTAATTGATCCTTCACTAAGCCCGTCCTACTTAGCTGCTGTTGCTATGTCAAGCTTTCCATTCTCAAACTGCACATGCAGTTTACATTGACAACAGTGGCAGATTTAACTTTGAAATGGGCAGCAAGTTTTGAAACACCAGGTCTTCGATTCCACAAGAAGTAAACAAAAGCAGTTTCTCAATTCCAGCTGACAACCGTAGACTTGGTTGGCTAGAGCGATGACACTCACAAGCAGATTTGTAGTGTAGCTCGCTAGTGTGAGCTAATGCTGATGCTTAAACTCCTTGCATCATCTTAGAAGTCTGCCTCCAGCGGACTTTTTAATATTTCCATCTGACAAATTTTAAGACGAGAACCCTGGAAAAGGTCAGTTATTTAATGGCTACATAAATGATATAACCTTAAAGCTAAAAGACTGAGGCTAAGGCTACATACCAGAAACATTTGTTGGACAGTGAAATGTGATGTGCAGATATGATAGACAACAGTAATATATTTATTAACATTGGAAAAGGAAGCACAGGGACAAGATTAGTCCAGCGGACCCTGCCAGGCCAGCCATACTGCGATCACCCCCGGAGGAGAAGTGGGGAAGAGCTAAGCTAACCCGGCTGAGACCTAAGACAGTGAGCCAGAGCGAGATGTGTCATCGTCGGCCCACTTTTATTCTGCACCAGCCCACATCCTCTTCCACAAACCCTTCACATAACAAACTCCAATGTAGCTCTTGGGAATAAGCCATGAGTTTGGCAATTGCGGTGGCGTCTAACACAAGTTTGGCTGGAGCTAGCTTTACTGAAGATAGTAAGCTAGTTAGCCACACTTGTTAACGTTTGCAGCTTATGTTGTAGCAAAGAAAGACAAAGTTTAATTCATCCATCAAACATTTTCTCATTTGCTCATCATTGAGGTTTTTGAAAGAACAAAAAAAAAAAGACACCACCCTCCAAACTCATGAGACGCACAGTATTGCTCCTCTTAGAGCCACATGCACACCTCTTCAACGTGTAGGGAAATGCAAAACTTGACAGGCCTGCAGCGCCAAGTTGTTAATCTGTGATTGCTGTTAAGAAAAGGGGCTTAACAGAGAGTCAGTTACTAAAGAATGAATTCATAGGAACGATGGTCTCAGGCATATATTTGACATCTAGAAAATACTTCTTATAAAAAAAAGTTAGGATGTATTCTTAATTCCATCTCTTCTGCCAGGCATCTTTCACTAGTGAATTAGCCAGAGCCTGAATGAATGTTGTGAAAGGAGAAACCAAGTGAATGCTGAGGCGTATCGTCATGTTCTGTGTTGCTGTGGCTCGTCTTTTTGTGAGCATGCCAAGCGTAACACCAGCAGCGTCTGACAGCCACAAACCCTTTGAGAGATGATAACATATTTATCGTTATTTTCCAACTAATTACACAGTTGTGAGATCATCAGACACATGCACTGACACTTAAATACATATTTTATGCAAGTGTGCGATGATATTATTATACATACACACAGACAGACACTGGGCCAATTCAATAAGGACACCCCCACCCCCCTCCCCGATTCCCATAGCTGTCCTGACTTTGTGAAGTATCATCATCTGTGTTTGCAGAGTTTCTTCACCATGGTTACAGAGGAGCTCCGTGGTTATAATCATGACAGTCTGAGGGGTAACTATGAGCGTTTAGTAGCAAAGTCACATTGGATGCAGGGTCTCGACTGGGAACTCCGCTGTCCTTTTTCCCGTCTTGTTTGTTCACTTGCTGGTGGTGGGATCGGGTGGTGGGTGGGTGAGAAGAGTCTGGGGGCTCCGTTGTCCTGACGACCCTGGTGGGAAAGCTGAGTTGTTTGCTAAGAGAGACTGAATGAAGCGGGCGGAGATAAGTGGAGGACTGAGGAGGCAATGAATGGGCAAGGACACTGCTCTGTTAGAAATAAGGATTCAAAAAGGGTTCCTCCTCAAAGGCTGAGGTTCTAACCAGAACCAATTACTCCTGAAGAACCCCTGTGTGCATTCTGGGAGTAGCCAAGGGTTCTCCTTTAGAATGTCTCATAGAGGGTTCTGGGTGAAACCTTTCACAGATGGTTCAAGGTATACCCTTTGTGGTGGGTTCTCGTTAGAACTGTCTGAAAGGGTTCCAATTGGAACCTTTATAAAAGGTTCAACCAAGAACCATAAAGGGTTCTCCTGTGAGGACAAGCCAGAAACCCTTTAAGGTTCTAGTTAGCATCTTTATTTCTAAGAGTGTAGGTAAGAAAAACAGAGCAATAACAAGATGAGAGAGGAGAACACGTGAGAGGATAGAAGACTGGAGTTCAGCAGGGTGGTCTTGACAAGAGGTCGTTGAGAAGCAGAATCAGTGAATGACTGAAGATGGGGGAGTGACGGGGGAAAGAAAAGGGAAAGATGAGAAGACAGGTGGAGGGTTGAGGAGGAACGAGAGGAAGATCAAAGCAGGAAGAGAAGAGAGGCAGCCAAATGAGGTCGAAGTGGACACGTGATACTTGAGAGTTTACTTTGTTTAGTTTAAGGAAATGGTTGAAGATAAGATGCCATCATGATTTTAATGGTCCCATAATAACTGTGATATAGAGCCAGGAGGCTATTCCAGTGTGTGTGTGTGTGTGTGTCTGTGTGTGTAGCAGTGTGGGACAGCATGCACAGGAAATTCCAGAGTGATCCCAGAGGATCACGATTTTAGAGGGTTTATCATCCCTCTCCACTCCTCTCCTCTCCTTTCCTCTCCTCTCCGGTAAGAGTCGTAACAATTTACCCCATAGAGACCTGCGACAATTCCCCTGTAATATTGTCCTCAGGACGCTTTCCCCCAATAACCACATACTCCTCTGCCCCCTTGGAAACCTCCCATCCACTCTGGCTGTGCTCCATTGTGTACTGCTGTTAAATGTGCCCCTCTTAGACTGCCCATTTAGACCTATCTACACCCCCTGCTGTTTTTCATCGTTTTTCCCAGTGTGACCAATATCTTTAAGTGATTTTTCCCCAACCTGAATTTACCCCTCCCTCTGGTGCGTCCTCTCCATGTGCCCCATCACTCTTGAGCACACACCTTCGTGACATTGAACTTCATGTAGCCATCTTATATTAAACCCTAATCATGGATTTCACTACTTACTTACTCCTTATCAGTTAAAAAAATGTGCAAGATTGGAAATGCTTTAGTCTACCTTAGCTGCATGTTTGAGTAAAACTGCACAGCAGTCTTACATACTCCTTAATTCAAAGGGGAACAGCTTCAGTCGGGTTGGGTACTGTTACATTTGAATTGATATGGTACTGATACCTGGAATTTGATACAGGTACTGAACGGTACCTTTTTTTGTACGTTACTCGCTTTGTAATAAATGTAAATGTAAATGTACTGTCACTCTCTCTTTCTCTCTGTAGTCTAGCTACTCTCTCACTCAATCCTAGGTACTCGGTAGTACTGGTGCAATTTGGTCAGTACCCTTAAAAGGTACAAGTTCGGTACCCAACCTTAAACTTCAGTAATATAAGATATTTTGGGGCTTTTGCTTGTATTTGGATTGGGACAGCTGAAGATATGACAGGAGAGAGGGTAGAGAGAGGCGGGATGACACGCAGCAAATGGGCCGCAGGCATGAATCGAACCAGCGACCACTGCAGAAGACCGGTAGCCTCAGTATTTGGGGTGCACCCTGTACCAACTGAGCTATAGGGGTGCCCCATCAAATAGTTGCATATGTTGCATTCTCTAATGCCAGTGCTCAGTTTAATATAAAAACAGGAAATTATGTTGAAAATGTAACTGCTCTGCACGTCAGTTGTTACAGTAAGTGTACAAGGATGTACAGTTTTAAAGTATATGCATTTCTTGATTTCCTAGTATTTCCTAAGAGCTGAGTTGTACATTTAAGTTTAGACGTACCTATATCCTCTTGCCTATCAGTTCTTACATATGTAACACACAGCAGGAGAGGTCCTGACCGTTTCCTCTTGCTGAATTGATATATGTCATAGATAAGACTTTCTGTGAATCTCTAAAAAACCTGCAAGACTGAGCTGCTCCAAGCTTCCGCCTGTCCAGGGTTTAAAAAAATAGTGCGACGTGTGTGTCATGGTACGGTTATAAATAATACCCTCTCATTGTGTCTCGAGACAAATATGCTGAAACGGAGACACGCACACCTAAACTGACACACGCTTACCATTCATAGTGGAGCGGATTATATGACACAGAGAGAAATGTGGCAGCCAAGTAATTAATACGTGTGCAGCTCTATTTACACAGTGACTGGCTAATGCTATCAGTGGATTAACTCATGTCTGTAACACGAGGCCAACTGCGGTCTGTGGAGTCCACCACTACACGCACTGCCTCACAGTTCATCACCTGACAACATAGTGTTCATTACTTGTAAGAAGTTGGATTTGTTTGTATTAGCTGAATATTCTCAAATAAATTTTAAAGAACAAAGACGGACAGAAGATAGATTCATTCTTGGTGCACATGATGAGTTTCAAACCCTGACCTATAACTGGTCACATAAAACAGTTAGTGTTTATACTCTAAGTTCCAAGTTCTACAAATTCTCAACCAAATCTCAGTCTGAATTTTTAAAGTAAATGCTTAGGTAGTTAGGGCTAAACAACTAAATAAACACTAATAGTCTCACCTTTACACAAAATACATAAACCAAAATGCATACAGGGCTGTGATAAAAAGGTTAAACTCATTAAACACAACAATTCAGTTCAAAATGAGGCTTACTCTGTAGCTATCTTAAATCGTCAGTTTCCTTATGGGAGTTTTGTATGGGGAAGCGAGCAGGAGCTGTAATAATAATTATCAGTGCTAATATCTTTGATAGTTTGTAACCTGGGTTGCATACTGCTCAGCTGTCTGAGTGTTGATGTGTTTCATCTGTATTTGTTGCAAGTTTGTTTCAGGACATTTTGAATGGACATCTACAATACAGCAGCATACTTTTTGTCCCAGCGTCTCTCTTTGTCCATCCCCCGCTCGTTTCCATCTGCCTCAGCAGCACACAGAGGGCTGTTTTCTCTCATTGGTCCTTGGCAGTGATTTAATTACTTATTTGTTTAGTTTGTCATATTCTAAACTTCTCTGGCTCCGTGTTTTGCTGAGAACCGAAATTTTCCTCCCTCCCCTCCTCCTCCTGTTAGCATTCCATCCGTTGCTCCCTCTGCCCCTCACCACCTCTCCTCCACTCACTGATATTGTATGCGCTCTGTTGATTTACTTTTTTTTTTTTTTTAATCCAGGTTTTCCTACATTTGGTTTAGCTACACTTTCTGTTCTTTCTTATAATTTTGTTCTCCGTCGCCTCTGTCATTTCTCCCACTATTTACCATTCTCTGCAGGCCAAATAGCTGCAGTGGGCTGTAATAGTCTCCTGGGGAGTCTGCTGCGTCCTCCACCCAGTCGAATACTGTAAAGATCAGTGAGTGTTACTCAGTGGGTGGATCTGAACAAATATGGGTCAAATAGGCAGAACTGCACAACTGTCATTAAAAGGGCGGTAAACTCAATTTATCATCAGGATGAGCATTACTCCATCATTACCATCAGTAAAAAAGGGAACAAATATGTTCATGGTTCAAGTTAATTTAAAGGACCAGTGTGTATGATTTAGTGGCATCTTGCAGTGAGCTAGCAGTAAACACATCACCTCACTTGCCTTTTCCAAGTGTGTAGTATGTAGTGTGGTGGCATGTCGGTGCAACATAGCGGTGTCCATGGACCCGCACTATCTGTAGATATGTAGGGTTCATTTGAAGGTAACGAAAACACAACATTTCTTATTTTTCAGGTGATTATACACTAATGAAAACATACTTGAATATTATATTCCGTTTCTGCCATATCCTGCCAACAAATCCCCGTCAATCGTACACACTGGACCTTTCAGTTGTCCCATCCAATATATGCATATAGAACTTGATCATTTTTCTTCAAGTTGGCATGAATAACCAAAAGAAGATGAGGAAGGACAAATTGAGAACAAGGAACAAAAGCAGTTGTGACTTTGAAGAAACGTGAGGTCACGTTTTCACACCAGCATGTCTCAACATCCTGCAGCCAGACTTTCAAAGTTTTCGAAACTATTTAAAGCATGCAGAGCAAGCAGAGCTTTTTGCATCACTGTGTTTGCTCTGGAGTCCCCGAAGCAATGCAAGCTGGTCACTTGTTTTCTATAGATTTTTTTTAAGGTCCAGTGTGTAAGATTTACAGGGATTTAATGGCAGAATATGGGAGAAATGGACTATAATATTCACAAGTATGTTTTCATTAGTGTATAACAGTGATATACTGATTAATCTGGCCGATTATCTAGCGTTTTATGACTGGCATGTGCATTGTTGTTGACGATGTGGTCTTTTCTCGTCTTTTCTACATGTTAACACATTTCACCATCCTAAATGAGGGCAAATCTAATCTAAAACCATTACTGGCTTGTGTTAAATATATATGTAATGTTAGAAATGATAGAATAATGCAGTTGGATGACGTCAGTTCTGACATACAGTACCCCGCTCTCCTTTAAATACTGATATGATATTGGCATCAGATATCTTCATCGACCATCCTGATCCCTAAATATCTGTGCAGGTATCGGGACAGAATGCGCAGGTGCTCCTCCATGGAGGCTGCCAAGTTGCCCTGCCATGTTTCTACAGTAGCTCAGAATGGACAATCAACACAACCTCAAGTGACAAAACACTGGCTCTAGACAGGGCCTTTCATGTTTTCCATGAGTTACACTGCTGCAAGCTTGGAAGGGGTGGGTTAGGGGAGGTGTTTGCAATCTGCAAGATCATCGCGAGATGCCAGTAAATCCTACACTGGACCTTTAAAATATTCTACCAAAAGTAAAAATTAAAACTTTGGCAGTTAATGACAATACAGAATACTATGAGTAATACTGTTATGTTATAGCTCCAAGCAGTGTCATTGTCTTTAAGTTATGTTTACAGTACATGAGCTCAATTCTGTCAATGTCGCTTCAATCCATTCAGAGGTATTATTACGGATTCATGTTAATCCAACAATTTTGTGTTGGAGCACCAGGTGAAGCTTTTCCACAAGGTTTCTGTTTGTTGCTATTACGGCGAGATTACTGCAGTAGGCTGGATTAAACATAAGCTGAAGATCAAGCTGTTTGTGTTGAAATGTCACTGAAGTATAGTGGGTTTTATATCTGCATTTTACATGATGTTGTAAAATCAGCTTCATTTATAAAATGTGAGTGTTTATTCTCGGAGAACAAACACCTTTTTATCTGCAGTGGCACTGCTATTAATTCATTTATTGAACCTAATTTTAGGCTTTACTGAATGTGAAGCATTGATTGAATGAAACTGTGTGTGAGTGCGTGTCCAGTAGGATATCCTGACAGTGTGTTTGGCTTGTGTAAATGCTGTTGATTGGGACTTGGCATGGTTTTGTAATTGGATCAAGGTTTCTGTGCTAGGCACTACCATCACATCATGACACAAACGTAGATCCTCTGCCAGAAGTTTACATAAGGCCTCTCCCCGAGCCAGCTTTACCTCTGACACAATAATACATGTGGAACAGAGCAGACACGTTACGGCAGACTGAAGTTAGACAGTATATGTTTTATGATTAAAAAATATGCTTCTGCTTATTATTCCTGCAAAATAGTGATTTTGTTATACACCGCTTTCTTCTCATGGGGGCATTAAATGAATCAAGTCTCAGTGGGAGAGGGGCATGTTAAGTATTGCCCTCAGCTCAAAATGGCAGCAAAGGGTTATTACACCTTACTTCATAAACCACATGCTGCTCGAGGCTTGTTTATATGTGACATCACCCCACAATCATCCCCTCAGTTATTGTCTTTGGTTTCTCTCAGCTCGCTGTCTTGTACCCAGCACACCAGCGTTGAGCAATACATGACATTTCTCTAACCAATTAATAACCAAGATGTATTTCATTTGTCGCATATGACTTCACTAATATAATTTGAAGTTGTCCTCTGGGAGCCTTTGGGGCTGTGTTTCTATCCCCTCCTGCTCAGCAGCTCTTATTAAGGGGCCCTGTTGCTTGGTCTGCAGGGATTACAATGCTTACAGTCCACTCTCTGCAGGGCACCTGACCAAGACTTCCCCCTTCTCTGTTTTCTTTTGCGACTTTCCTCTTCCCTTACCTGCCCTCCCGGAGACATCGCTTCTCTCGTTTGCTCCCTCCTAACTCTGTCTGTGTTGTTCTGTCTGGCACTCTTTCTCTGGGTAGTTCTGGGTCAGTTCTGTTGCGGGACATTTAATAAGCACAGAGAGGTGTTCATATAAACACCATCCCTCAGCAGCAGTCTACATCATGTTGACATCCACGTTTCATCACCTAATGAGGGGCCAAAGAGGAAAAACACTAGTCGGGTCACTGCAGTTTCAAAGGGAAAATTTACCACTTTTTTATGTGGCTGTCCAGTCAGTGTTGATGGTAAATGTAGCCAGTTGAGCCTATAGACCGTTGAATATAACATGACCCATTGGAATAATTTGAGTAATGTGAACATGCTTTTTATTTAGAAAAACCGCTTCTCTCCCATACAGTACATGTATTCGCAACATGCTGAAACAGGAAATGTAGTGTCAATGTATATATATATATATATATATATATATATATAGTCACCTAATGCTATATATTTTGGCCAACAAAGTAACAGCATAAGCTGGGGTGATGACACATGGCAACATGGACATGGGTGTCAGAAACTTGCGCGCAATGCATCCTGGTACATTTAGGCACTGCCGGCACAACTCAGTGAGCAGGAGAAGTCAGCACACACTGGAGAATTTATTGCTTCAATAGACCTTCCACCAATACTGATTGAATATCCACAGAAAAAGTGATGAATTTTCCCTTTAAGTAATGGGGATTGATGATGTTGGATAGTCTTTATGCCTTGTGTAGTTTTTTTTAAGCAGAATGATGTAAAACCTAATAAAACTTTTCCTTATTTATAGTCTGTATGTTCCCTACCATCGTCTTTCATCATATTACAATTCGAATGTTCCTGTGGTTTATGATGCCATGTTTTTCAGTCAGTTACAGTGATACATGACTGTAGAGCGCACTCCACCAACCTGTAGGGCTCCACAGGCCAGACAAATTTCATTCCCTCTTTTTCCTATTCTCCTCTTCTTTGGCATTAATGCTCTATCAGCCTCTCGCTCCGTCATTTCCTCTCTCTTACTCACGTTTCTCACCCTCTACCCATAAACCTCCACATGTCTGTGCAGTCCAGACGGACGGAGGAATGCGTGCACCACTGGGGTCGCCGCATGGACACTATATGAGTAACATGCCGGACAAGAGAAGGGGGGGAAATGAATTTTTCAGCAGTAGAGTCTGGCTGGACTTTTTTTTTTGCCCATGTTTGGCGAGAGGAAATGAGCGCTGTGTGCTGCGGGGACGTCTCCTGAGTTCCCCCGCTTCAACACAGACAGAGGTAGACGGAGAGACGGGCTAAAAATAGCACTGAGAGCCCAGGTCAGCTCTGAGCCAAGAGTAAGAAGTTGGGGGGCTGAGAGGGGAACAGTGGAGAAAAAAAACATATGATGTAAAATGAAATGGAGAGAAAGAAACTTGTGGAAGCGTAGATGTAATGAAAATACAAATATTAGCGTGAAATAATATAATAAACTGAAGATATTATTATTCTATAACAGCTGTACACTAATAACCCTGGATAGATGTGATATGATTGCGATCATTGTTGTATGGTCTGGCTCAGGCAAAAACCCTTTGTAAAACATGAACAGATACAGAGAATGAATGTCATGGAACATAACTTTGACATCCTGGGAAAAAAAGGTTCATACCACTGCTGTGAAACAGCAGGATCTTGTTTTGGGATTAATAAATTATGTGGTTTTGGATCGGTGCATACACTTGGCAAGCTCACTAATACTGATACCAGCGTTTTAGGCAGAGGCCAACTGTAGTTTCATGAGAGACGGTAGGACCACTGGGTAGGGATGTGCAACATCATGCACAATAATATTGGTATTTTTTTTATATGATTAAAAAACATTCATGTTGTGACAGACTGACAGGCTACAGATTGTAGAAACAGCAGTGGAGAAGGATCTTATTTCATGTGGTGTGTAAAATGTTCACAATAAATAATTAACCATGTTGAAGTTTTTTTTTATTACTGAGTGTGTAAAGTAATGAAAAAGGTACCATTGGGTACTGGTACCAAATTCTAGGTACTGGTACCATTACCAAGTTGGTTCAAAAGCCATTTCTTAATGGAATTTATAGAACTGTACTGTTTAAAATACCGTTACTGTGATATAAATGCATATACCACGAAAGATGATTTTGGCCATGTTGCCCATTCCTTTCACTGTGTGTGTGTGTGTGTGTGTGTGTGTGTGTGTGTGTGTGTGTGTGCGCGCAATATCTAAAGAGTAAGAGAAGAAGGAGCGTAAGGATGATCTGATGGAGAGCTTAATCTGGGCTGTAAAATCTGGTGGGAGCTCCCTGCCTCGCGTCCATTTTCTCATATCTTTCTCTTCATGCGCAGTTCATCATATCGCAACAGCGTGCATAACCACAAATCTCTCATATCTCCCCCACTGGCAAAGATGGAATGAATAAATGACCTATGAGCCCACAAGATCTTCCCCTCAGAGAGAAACGGAGGGTAGGAAGTGTGGAGTCGAGGGAGAAAAAGATGAGGATGAGATATTGCCTTGGTTTGTGAAAGAGGTATGTTGTGCTACAGGATTTAAAGTAGGAGGGGAAGAAATATGTGTTGTAGGAGAGCAGGGTCAGAATAATGAATTTGGAATAGTAATGATGGTGAGATATCAGCAGAATATATGGCAGAGAAGAGATGGTGAAGTGAACAAGGAATATGAGAAACGGTTATTGGTTCTGGGGCCCGAAATATGTTCTCATAGGTTCATTTTGTGCTATAACAATGCACAAGTACAATGATATGCATTCCCTGAGAGCATCAAAACAAAATTGCGAGAGAGAGGGTACAAGGGAAGAAAATCTCCCTAAATCTCTTTAGAAATTACAATACAAGAGACGTGTGTACACTGCGCTCAAGTATTTCCTGCATATTACCACGTTGAAATGGCTCATAGTTTAGCCTGGTGTAGTGGAACGCCTGGATAAGTGAAAACAAGGCCCTCTCCAGCTCAGCACACCATCTGCTTCTGTTATGTTCATCTTGAAATGGTGAAACGCAGCATGTTTGGAGGTATTACAGCGGCTCTGCCAGTCCAAAACAAACCATCCCTATTGTTACTGGCTCGAGCTTATAGTATACTGAGTGTGTGTGTATGACTGTGTTTATGTGCTGTAAACTCTTAGAAATAAGGGTTCCAAAAGGGTTCTTCCTGAAGGACAAAGCTCCTTTTCTTCTGAAGAACCCTTTTTTGAAGTAAGGGGTTTTTTTTAAGAGTAAGAGTTCCATTTAAGGACCCTTTTCCAAAGAAACCCTTTTAAAAGAAAAAGTTTCTTGAGGATTGTTGAACTCCTTAAAGAACTTGTCAAGGGTTCTTGGTACCATGATATGACAGGGGTCTTGGCAGAACCCCATGTGTGGGTTCTAGATAAAACCCGTGGAATATGAGGGTTCCAGTAGCGCGCCTTCGGGTGTGTTCTTGTTAGCACTTTTGCAAAGTGAAAAGGTTCTGGATATAAACAGGTGGAACCAT
The DNA here is from genome assembly GCA_027495735.1 of Lutjanus campechanus. Classification (NCBI taxonomy): domain Eukaryota; kingdom Metazoa; phylum Chordata; class Actinopteri; order Lutjaniformes; family Lutjanidae; genus Lutjanus; species Lutjanus campechanus. Next base: position 7,295 of record JAJHUR010111995.1, on the reverse strand, counting down.
TACACCAGAAGATGGGTGAAGATGATTCTTGGTATAACCCTTTATGTTGGGTTCTAGGTAGAACTCTCTCGTGCCTTTTCCACCAGCTTGAGATGGGCCCCTTTGCAGTTCAAGCATTTTGAACCGTTCTGAGCATTTCCAGCAAAAGTAAATTTGTTTGGAACCAAAAAGTTGGTTCTCAGCTGGAACCAAAAATGGCAGGTTTTCCTTGGGAACCAAAGTGGGCCTGTCATGTTCTACAGGTTGTTGTGCATTGTGCAGCACCCTCGGTTGATGAGCATTCGGTATTATAATGGTACCACTGGAAATGTAGGCTGGTTCACTAGATAGCATCAAGGTTCTAAAATCTTGAACAGAACCAAAAAGGGTTCTCATATGGGGACAAGCCAAAGAACCCTATATGGTTCTAGTTAGCACATTCATTTTTGAGACTGTATGTATTCCTTTGTCTTTGTATACTCTTGAGATAAATGGTTGTTTATTTGTTTTATAGCTGCACTGAGTGGCTGGATGTGCTAATGATGTCCAGATTTCTCTTGTTAATTATTTTATTAAAAAGGTTGGTGTTGTTTCAGATTGTTTTTCTTCTCTTTCTCTCCCCTGCTATCCTTGTTATGCCCCTCTCTCCCCTCAGTGATGGCCTCTTTCCTTACATTTAGAAAAGTCTCTTCTCTTCTCTTCTCTTCTCTTCTCTTCTCTTCTCTTCTCTTCTCTTCTCTTCTCTTCTCTTCTCTTCTCCACCCTCTGTCCCTCCCTCCCTCGCTCTCTCAGAGCTGAGGTCATAGCTGGCGGAGTTTGGAGGTGGGCTGGAGTACAGACATAAGAGAGTCTGTTTTTCTCATCAGTCAGTGGAGCTTGCAAGAAACGTACATGTGTGAAAGAGCGGGTGTCTATCTGCTCTATTAGTTATGAGAAGTTTTTCTACCACTATTACTTCTGCTACTACAATTGCAGTAACAAAGCTGATCAAGTGGTGCAGACAATCCATCCCAGACATACATTTGGTTTACTTGGATAAGGGAGACCATGGGTCAGCTACAGATGAGTAAAACTGCTTCTGGGTCTATTGCTCAAGGACACTTCAGCAGAGTGTACACTTGTAATAGCAACGTGAACATTACTGTAAAGGGATAATTTGCATTATTTAATGTGGGGTTGTATGATCAATAGATAGTGTATTACCTATCGTAGATGGCAGTCAGCACGCCCTCAGTGTAGAGAAGCAGAGCAGAGAACCAGCATGGAAGTGAAGCAATGAACTGCTGTGCACAGGGTCAGCAACAGAAGATATTTTAGCCACTTAAAAAAGATCGAACTAAAAGAAAATCAACAGTTTCAGTGTGTGTTATGTTTAAAATATTTTCACTGCTTTACCTTGTCATCAGACAGCCTTTTCTGACAGGAAGTCAGGGTTATATAAGTCAGATATTGCTATCTCCAAACCAACCAAACTCCATGGGCAAAATTAATCATTTTAACTCATAGAACACCAGAGTTGCTGGTCCTCCGCTCCCATGATTTATTACTTAGTTTGTGTTATTGTCTGACTTTGGTGAATCCAAACTAATTTCTTAAAACACAGAAGTCACACAATAACACAAAGAAACTCATCGATTGAGGAAGTGGTACAACAGCAACTCTGAGGTAAAATGGCTGATTTTGCCTATGGAGCTTGGTGGGTTTGTAAAGAGCAATATTTGGCTTTTATAACAGCAGTTTCCCATCAGAAAATGCAACAGTACATTGCTTAGCCTCCTACACAATAGTCCTGCTGCTTCTCAAAGCTGGGGTGTGCCTACAGCCATCTACAGACTATAGAGAAGTTAATCATACAACCCCACTTCAAAAAAAATCCAAACTATCCCTTTAACAGTCTGTGTAGTGAGTATAGAGGGAGAACTGTCTGTCCACACTCACTACACCACACTGCTGGCATATCCTGATTGTCAGTCAGTGGTTTACCACAGGCTTCGACATCAGGCTCTGTTGCAGTAAACAGAAGTGTAGTAGAAGCAGAGTTTTAAAAACATGTAATAACCAGAACTGTGAACTTTTGCAGGCCTTCTCGTCAAAGATAATCCATTCGTTTCATGTCGGCGGCAACATCCTACATCCTTCAGCGTGTTCACCAAACCAAAGAAAGACCGTCTGTAATAGCAGATTTTATTTAAATTTCAACCATGCAGATAATCTTCTGATAAAACCATCACAGGGATGAAGAGTCTTTGAAATGAGACTTTCAGAAAAAGTAGAAAAAAAGTTCAGGTGGGTATTTTGATCCCCTCAATAAACTTTATTGTGCCAGCGCATTTCAGAGATATGTCTGCTTCCTCAAGGCGGATGAGAGGAGAGACGTGAATTTTCCAAATTCTCTAGCATGCTAAAGTTTATTAAAATAGGATCAAGTCTAACCATATTTATACTTTTCAGAGACATTTCTTATTTTAGTAAGATCACTGCATGTGTAAACCTGTTGACCCTGTTAGCATCCGAGACAGGGATTAAGTAAAGTCCTACAGAGAAAAATGTCTGAAAAGAGGATCTTTGGGCGCTCCATCGCAGTGAAAACTCTGGCAGAACAAAGAGTCTCCCACAGCCCAGCGTTTCCTCATGTGCGAGCCTGTTCCCTGTGGGTTGAGAATTTGCACATGCAATTAAGACTCCTTCAGAGGCACAGTGACCTTTGACCTCGACTGCTTGTGAATGCTGACCTTTAGGAATGTTGTGAGGATCAGGGATCAGGAAATATGGATTGGTGTCTGAGCTCTGGATGCTGGTAAGGTTAATGCGGGACTCGAGTGTGTTGTTTCTATAGTTATTGTTGAGACTAATCCTTGAAGAGATATGCGGATGATCCGAGTGACACAGAGCTCACGTAAAGCTGGAGAGCCCTGGAGAATGTTTAAGGAAAACTTTTCCCCCCTGCCTCCTCCTCCTCCCTGGATCTGAAGCTCAGGCACGCTGCCTGCACAGGAGCGTAAGATTATACAGTATTTTGACAATGACAAGTGATGACGAGTCCTGCACTTTAAGTTGATCAGATGGAAATCTGAAAGGAGAACACAGGCCTACTGGCTGTAGCAGTGTCGTCGTAGAAGCCGCTATTTCAACTCAGCATGTTTCTTTAATCTCTGATGACATGTCATGGTCATTTTATGATTTAATGCAGTAAATATACAACAGATTTCTCCTTTAACAAAATGAGGGAGCACTGTTCAGCCTGCCTCCTCACTCATGCTGGGCCAACATGCAGCTTGCTCAACAGGGCACACAATATGGTTATTGTGTGCTCAGCACACTCATACGCACGCACACACACACACACTGATTGACTTTTGTCGCTCTTTGTTCTTTGGAAACACAGAGACTTGTTGTATCAGGAAAAAATAACAGAGTGATTCACAGATGCTAACTGAGTTAGCAGCCTGTAGGTCAAACTGCTGTTGTTCTTACCGGAGCTGCAACGTTTAGTCGATTTAATCGATTAATCGATTGGAAGAAAACTAGTTTTCAGGTTTTTTGGTAATCAATTACAATGTTTCAGTTATTTTTCAAGCAAAAATGTCAAGCATTTGCATGAGTGTTTGAGTGTTTGACTGGACAGAGGAAGCATTTGAATGCATCACTTTGGGTTCTGGGAAAATGAGATGAGCCTTTTTCAGAATTTTTTGACATTTTGGAGACTTAATCGATTAATCACGAAAAGAATCAGGAGATCAATTGATAATGAAAATAATAGTTGTAGCCCTACATTGGTCACAATGTTTTAGCTGAACACATTCTCTTTTTCTCTTTGTCTCTGTGTCTCACTCCCTCCCCCTTACACACATCCACAAACACACACACACACACAGACCATTCACCTTTGGCCTGTTGTAATAGCTGCTCATGGCCTTACGCTCTCGCTACCCAGCTCCAGATGTTATTGACACACCCGCAGGAGTCCTGCAGAGAGAAATTTACACAGACACACCATCAGACACAGACGCGTGCACGGGCTTGTGCACACACATGCAGACACATACACAAAATCTTATAGAGCTTTGACAATTCTCTCTGCAGGCCACCTCGCAAAGTCACTTTACTCTCACACACACACATTTACCCCCAGCTGTGCTTCAAACACACACATGAATCAGGACTATGTGGGAAGCATGTCATGTCAAATAGCACACAGGTTTCATTTTGCACTAGTGGAGTAGATAACAGTCGGGAAGATCCATGGCATAATAAGTAAAAAGAACTTGGAATCCCATTTGTCTTCTGGTTAGTTTCTTTTCAGTGGATTATGACGTGATTTCTGTTCGCAACAAAGATAACAAATACAGCCTGTACTGCGCATGGTTACATAAAACTATTTAGGCCAAAGTTCCCCTTAAATTTTCATCTAAGGATGAGTTGCATAAAATCACCAAGGATTTTCCTCCCAGGATATTTAGTCTGTAAATGTTTGCTCCTAGCTACTTAACTATTCTCTTATGTGTTGGGTGCTTTATGTAGGCGGGTACTGATATTTACTGAAATATAGCTATCTCCAGGGGCCAGTTTTCCAAAACCTTTAATCTAAATATCCAGATTTTGTAATCCCTTTTTTGTTATCTAAGATAAAACTGATCTTGTAGCTTTTGTCCTGGTTTTTCAGAGTGTTCTGATAGGATCATTCCGATCCAGATACTGCAAGATCAGGACTACAGAATCTAGCTAGGCCTCCATCTGTTGGGAAAATGTTTGGGGGTGCATTAGTTTTATTAATTAAATGTCTCGCTGGATAAAACACAACAAAAATCCACAGCACATAACTGTTTTCTCAGCATACTACTGTTTCTATTGAGCAAAAGAGCCATCTCTCATTGACAGTCCAGCTGTTATATCTGGTTGGAGTGCCACTAGTGGTAGATCAGAGTCATCTACTAAAGGCTTCCACTGCAGTCAGGAACCTGGCATGTTTTAAGCATGATGCAGGTGAGACCTAGTTTGTACATTGCACTTTTGGAGGAAGAAATATGAAATTCGTTTTTGGTGTTCTAACTGAAAATATGAGCATATTGTTTGATTGATTAATTTCGAGTAGGTATTGTTTTTGCGTGATCGATTACTTTAATATGCAAGAAATGAATGAAAGGATGATAAAATACATCCTATGAGTCCAACATGTCTCTACAGTCACCTTGAATCCATGCTGAATCCAGTGCTATCGCACTAATCCTGATTTTTAGCATCAAAACTATCCTAATTTCCTCCTGTGAGTTTTGAAATACCCAAAATAACATTTGATCTGGATTATGGGTAGGATTGGATTACGAAAATCCATATCCCACTCTTGTAGGATCAGGATCACCTCTCTTGGTTTTGAAATACCCAAATTTGAGATTTAATCCCAACCAGATAATTCTGATCTAAATTATAAAATGACCCAGAAAATGACTCTGCGCTTGGTTTGTTCAGCAGTGGAGTTTGTATCTCAGTGGTCTCATGGAAACACATCGTGAGTTGTTGCGTTGCCACAGTGACCTGCAGGTTGACTGACTGAAGGGTGCGGTAGGACAGGTTTTCACCTGCAAAATGTCAAAAACCCCGTAGCTGTGAACTGCACCGGCTGCTTTATTTCACCTTCGTGAGCTGCGCGGCAAACACCATAAATGAAGGTCATTGTGCTGCTGTGCGAGTGCCTCCCTGTTTCACAAATGTACTGCAAAGGCCAAAGTGAACAAGTGCATGTGTCACAGTTGGAGAGAATTGATTTTTGTTGGTGCATTGTTGAGATGCTTTGCACTGCAGGGGAGCTTTTTACAGTTTAGATGAAGTATGTGCAGTAAAACATCTGGCTATGCGTGTGTGCGTGCCTGTGTGTGTCCCCTGTGAATACATGGTGTACCCAGCTGTCCATATTGCTCCTGCTTGGATATGAGAGTTTTGGATGAGCCTTTATTCTTGAGCATCAAACAAGTAGTCATTTAGGCCAGAACTTTGTTCTCTCTCTCTCTCTCTCTCTAGTCTTTGTTACCCGTATTTCTCAGCAGCTGACCTTTGTGTGTCTGTGTGTCCATAGGGCAATATTCGCATATGATGGATTCACCAACAAGCTGAAACTGGCTGACTCAGGAGGTAAGATGGACTGTCATGTGACTCTTGTGTTTAGAGAATATTCTAACATTCTTACAATTTGCTGTTGAAAGAAAATGTTGCATTTTTGTTGTCAAACTGCCCATCATTCAGTCCTTTTCCCTTTGTTCTTTCAATCTTCTCCCCGTGTCTGTCTCCTGTCTAATAGCGGGTGGTGTGGTGGAGCTGGCAGGGAAGTTTCACATTTCCAAGCCTCAGTATGGACTGTGCAAAGTGGGAAGTGTGGAGACAGGAGGCCCCCGGATTGCTATGATCAGCTGGGTGAGTGGCAGACAGGCTCGGGAGGTTTAGGCTTAAAGAAACACACATACCAGCACAAATGACCAAAACACACATGTATGCTTAGTGCACACACACACTCTTTAGGGTTCCAAAAGGGTTCTTCCTTAAGGGCTGAGGTTCTACCCACAACCATTTCCTTCTGAATAACCTTTTTTGAAGAAAGGGTTCAGACTAAGGGTTCAATTTAAGGACTTTTCTTCTAGGTAGAATTCTCTGAAAGGGTTCAAAGTGAAAGTGAAACCTTTATAAAAAGTTCTACCAGGTACCAAAAAGGGTTCTCCTATGGGGACCAGCCAAAGAACCCTTTATGGTTAGCACCTTTATATCTAAGAGTGTGTGACAATAGCAGACAGGAACACACACAAGCACTCATTTAGATACAGCGAGGTCATTAGCAGTTCCAACATAATGAGGTTTAACATCTTAAGTGGTCACACACAGAAAAATCTTTACACTTAATCTGTAAAATGCCCTGGAGAAAATCCTAAACCTCCCAGCTTATTCACATTGTTTGGCCCTGTTTTGACACAGGCTTATTTGGCATCTGACATGTGGGAAAACGGTGAGAGAATATGTGAGAATTGCATCATCGTGGTACAAAAGCTTATGAATCACTGGGCGAGCAAACTGTGCAGAACGTGCAGTGCTCCTCATCTGAGTTTGATGTTCGACAGTTGTGGGAGACTTAAATGACTCAGAATGTTCTTTTATACAGAGTTGTAGTAAACAGGCAGGTTGCCACTGCTTCTGAGAATCTAATTTTTCCACAACAGTGACAGTAGCTCAAATGCTACTGTAGAAAGTCATATATATGTATCTAGACCAGAGGTTTGGACTTGAGTCAGAGTCAAGTCATAAATTTGGTGACTTTTGACTCAGCGTAACCAAAT
>JAJHUR010111994.1:18768-34144 GCA_027495735.1 Lutjanus campechanus | reverse complement strand
AGTATTTATCCGGAGGATTCCTGCTTTACACCAAATGATTTGACTGTGTGAACCTGGAGTGTTTGTGTGAGTTTTTGGATGTATAGCAGAACAGAACATTAATTAACATTAAATCTTGTCAGTGCATTGGGATATTTAAATAATCAATGATGTTACACTGCTATGCCTCGTGTGTAGATGCGCACAAAGCATCTCTCGTAATAGGGAGATGCTGCACCCTGTTCTCCACCTGCAACCCATACACTGTTAATCAGAATTTATTGTGTCATCCAGCCTGCCTGATCCTTAAATTATCCACAGGCGCTGCAGTCAGCACATCACTGACGCTTTCAGATGTTTAGCTCTGTCAGAGCAACAATCCAAAACACAAAGATTTTCAGTTTACAGTAATATAAAACTGAGAAAAACTGAAAAGCTGGAACAATTACGTGTATTTTTGTGACTCAAACGATTGATCAGTGATCAAAATTACCCAAGTTAACAATTAATAACTGCTTTACCAGCTGCAGAGAAGGAGAGATGCTGCTTGGGTGTAGTTAGTGGACAGTGACCAGTGATATGTCTTCATAAAATGGCAGTTGATCGTAGTAATTGTGTCGTTTACAACTTTGTGGCCTGCCAATGTTGGCCTGTTAGCCACATATATTCACACAGTTGCGTGTGTGTGTGTGTGTGTGTGTGTTTGTCCCACCGCACGTACTCCTGAGCTTCAGCTGGGAGATCTGTACAAGTGGTTTGTTATGTTATGTATTCTACATTTGCTACATCCAATAAATAAACAAAATAAACTGTTAAAGTGACAAGAAAGGAAATATTCTTACACCAGTTTAATTATTAAACAAAAATACAATCTTCTGAATGTAAGTTTCTGTCTTTTACTAAACTAAAAAGAGTTTAAATGCCTGAACTCATCGCAGAACACACTCACTCAAAACCATTCAGACCGTGGCTTACTGCTAAAATATGGTTATTTTGAATCCTTTAATTTCTAAAAGAAAACTAAAACAGTGCTTCATTCAGATTATCACCGTGGTGCTCATAGCTCACTTACGTGTTGTATTTCCAGTTCTCAAACAGCTCGAGGAACTGCTGAGCGACATGAAGGCTGACGTCACCCGTCTCCCGGCAACCATCGCCAGGATACCCCCTGTCGCCGTGCGCCTGCAAATGTCCGAGAGGAACATCCTCAGCCGATTGGCCAGCCGGGGCCCCGAGGTCACCTCTCAGAACCAATCACAGACCTCACAGCAGATGCAGGTGCCGCGCTGACCGATCACCTCGCACATTTTCACTGTCACTGACTGAGGCCAGTCGCTGTCACCTCACCGCCATGTAGCAGACGTCCTCCCCCTCAACCACCATGTACAGCACAGTCAGGTTAGTCCTCCTCGTTCTGCACCCACAACCCATCTCCGGACTCAGAAGAGCATCAGCTGTGCTGCTGGACTTTGATTTGAACTGGAACTGTAGACGTAGGATCGATGGGAGTGAATGGAAGGATCAGACTAGAGACGAGTCGTTCTCCTCCACTGGGATTCAGATTTAACTCGTGTAACCTGAGCACTGTCGACCTGCGGGAAGCTCCACTGACCTGTCCTGTTCCTGCTTCTCTGCAGCAGGATCAAACGTGTGTGTGTAACTATATGTAACAAGAAGGAGGAGAAGGAGCAGCATGTTTGGAGTTTACTGGTGCTTTGTAGTAACTTTTGGATTATTAAAGAATTCAAGGGATTTTATTGTGCTCATTTTCACCTTTAGAAACTTGTGAAACTTTTTTTTAAAAGTCATTCAACTCTAATGTCCTCGCCTGTATGTGTGTATGTATGTGTGTGTAGAGAGAGAGAGCGTGTGTGTGGGTATGTATGTACAAAATAGGGCATATTAATGTGCACCTCTACTGCAGAAGGCCCCTGACACTGAGAGACTGTTACTGTCACTTTTCTATCAGTCAGTCAGATCTGTTACCTCCTCCTGCGTCCTCGCTCTCCATCCCAAACCTCCACCTCTCTCGTCAGGTGACCTCATCCAGGATCAGCCGTCTGTGCTCACCGCCCCAACCAGCACCTCGACATTCCTGACCGCGCCACAGATTTGATCCCTGGAAACTCTCCCAGAATACGGACATGCAATAGCTCCACAGCTCTTAGGTACCATGGGATGGTTTTTAGAACGATGGCAATCTTAAGTTAATTTAATTTCTTACTGTCTACTGTTATGTTGTTTTACATTATTGAATATTATTATTATGGTTACCACCTTGTTGTTTTTATCATGGCTGTTTGTTTTTATGGACTACAATAAAAAGTCAACAGTTTCTCAAGACTTTTGTAGATTTATTAAGGAGTTCTGAATGTATACATAGCCAGGCTAGCAGCAGTTTCAGTCAGGTAGCCCATCACTTTGGTCCAGGTTATCTGCCAAGAAAACCCCCAGACCTCTTCAGTCCGTTGATCCTGAATTGAACTGGATCCTTTTTGTACCCTGATCCAGAAAAAAATTAGCATTTGTATGGTTTTGTTCTCCGATTTAATGCAGCGTCTGATTGGCCCGCTACCACCGCAGCTACAACCCTCACAGTGTGTGGCATAGTGGCGTCGTATACAGTATTATTGACACAGAGTTGGCAGTTCAGCGTGCCAAGATGTTACCAAAAGGTTCAAAAGTCTGGCGATACTACACGCTTTTGACATCTGATAAAAATAAATGCAAAAAGTGCAGATTTGATGGTTATCAAATAAAGGACTCTCTTGGTATCAGTATCACTTTAAGGGTACTGGTTTTGGTACTGGTTTAGCAATAAACCAAGATCTAGTCCAGAGTCCACAATGAAAAAGTTAATCCTCCACCATTAGGTTGAAATTTGTGGCTTTAAGCAAAACTATGCTCATGCTCATGCATGCTACGTCTCTATCCTGATTGGATCTGACTGAGAACCCAAGGACACGCTGTGGTAGCGGCTCGCCAATCACACGTTAGCCACGCTCTAAAGCATCATGATGTACAGAAGAAGACTTGAGACCATAAATTCATTAGAAAACGGTCATTTTTTGCAACCAGTGTAGATGCCCCCCTGCTGGCCATTAGAAATAATGCAGGTTGAAGGCACTGGCTCATGGATCTGTTAATGAACTGGACCATTCGGTATGCCAAAAAAAGTTTTCAAGCTTCTGGGTTTACTTGCTCGGTATGAGGCTCACTTAATATTCACAGTAGTGTTTCTCCTGCTGGCCCCGACCGCGAGTTCCCACAAGCTTCAGTTGTTTTTCTCGGCTTAAGGAATGTTTTACAATTGCAAAACGGTTCAAAAGTATGGGGACATGTGGGCTTTTGGGGTTGAATTTTTCACTGCAGTACTGTGCATTGGCTTCAAATTGTAGACACAGAACTTAGATACACAAAGACAACAAGGGTCCATCTGCAGTCTTACAGACCCTCTTTACTACGTGACACGCCCACTTCGCTTCTTTTCCCAGCACTACCGAAGCAGTTTTAGTGCCTAAACCTGTTTGATTCATGCAGTCCATCTTACTTAAGTTTATTAAGTTAAGTTTATGATCAAATATCTTCAAACATAATTTCCAATCAGCCTCAGCTGTACTTTTGTGCAAAGTAGCAAATGTTAGCATGCTATCATGCTGAACTAAGATAGCGAACATGGTAAATATCATGCCTGATAAGTATCAGCAGAGTATCACTGTCATGGTGAGCCTGTTAGCATGCTGACGTGGAGAGAGCACTGTGTAGGACCTTTGTTAATTCATACGTCATCCATGCTCATATAAGAAATAATGTTATGGCTGCTGATATTTAGGAAAGTGCAACTGTTTAAACAAAACAAATGAATAGAGCATGACATACTTTGCATGCAAGCCTCGGAACAAGAGGTGGAATTTACATGGAGGCAAATGATGAAGTGGAAAAGCAGGAGAGCTTTTTACACATGCAAGGAGGTCTTCGGCGGGAGGAGCGAGGGGAGAAGGGGACAGGAACAGGCACATTTTCTCCCCATAGATAGTCTGGTAATTAAGAAAATTGTAGTAAATTACAGGGCGGGAGGATTGGCTGGGCTGGTAATGAAGCCTGATATCTTATCATGAGAGAGAGTTGGAGGCTACACATCAGGGAGGCTGGCTGCAAGTGAACACAGGAAGTAAGAACCAGGGCAGCTAACCTGGACTGGAGAAGTGCATCAGCTGCTGTTTATGTAACCTGACTGTGTTTCTCTCTGAGTTTTAACAAACATCGTCAGGGACAACAACACAGACGAGAGGCTGGAGTCAAACCATCACTTCCTGGTGCAGAAGAGCCCAGAAACTGCCACTGAGTCCCAACAATGTCTCGTAGGTGAGTGTCTTTAGTTTATTTTAGTATATATGCTAAAAAAAAAACATTAAAAATAACCAAAGATCATTTCCTGTGATGTGCATTTAAGTTTTTTCTTCAGTCTTTGTAAATGTTTTTGTCTACATTTGACATTTGCTTGACTCTATTATTGTAACTTTACACCAACTTGAGTGAAATTAAATTACTTATTATTATCTACATTATTTAACTAGTAAATTTAGCTCATGTATCCCATGATTCTCTTTGAGTATGTGCGTTTTGATACATCTCCAGATACAGATTTATTATTTCCCAAAAGTTTCCTATCAGTAAAGTTTAGGAATGGGTGATTAGATTAAAATCCTCTATAACAGCACATGTAATATTATATTGCAATATTGCTATATATCTTGACATTATGACATTATTAAGCGTATTGCTGCTGTGCCAGAAAAAGCAAAACAGATCAGTACATTTTATGACATTAAAAGTTTATTGTTATAAGAAGATCTTTTTCATATTATAACAAGATATTTTCAGGTTATTACAAAATACAAACTTATCATGTTATAGGAAGAAACTTTTCTTGTAATAACTTATAATAATAACAATATACTATTTAACCTATTAAAACATGAGACGTTTCATCATATAATGTGATAACTTATTGTTATATAACGAGTCAACAATATAAGTTATCATGTTATAACATAAAACATTTTTTAATAACATGAAAATATCTTGTTCTAAGTTTCATGTTTTAACGTGATAACTTATTATAACATAAAACAGTTCATGTTATGATGATAACTTATATTGTTATAACGTGACATTACAAATATACGTTTTCATTAAATAGTTTATTGTTAGAACAAGAAACATTTCTTTTGATAATGTGATTAGTTTGTATGTTGAACAGTAAAATATTTTGTTATAACATAAAAATATCTACTCGTAATATTAAACTTTTCATCATATTACGTGATACTAATCTGTTATTGATTTTCTGGTGTGGCAGCAAAACGTTGCCATATGATATACTTCATTTTCTACGGAAGAACAATTGAATTTTTGTTTTATCCACTGAATTAAGCGCCTTAAAAAAAATCCTTAAATGCATTGATGCAAAAATAAAACTAAAATGTAATAATTCCACGAATCTCTTCCGTGTTGACCCACGGTGGCTTAACACAGTGGTTCTGAACCTTTTGAATTCTCACTTCCCCTCCTGTCTGTTCCTGAGACTGTTCAGGATAAAACTGAATAACACATGAACATGAGCTGCCTCATATCTTCGAGTGTTTGTCCTTATGTTGAATGTCTTTTAGGAACCCAGGTCGCTGACAGCTGCTTCTGGGCTCTCATTTATTCTGCCCAACCATCAGGCGACCCCCAGAAAATATCCTGTACACCCAGACTGACTCATGGTCATATCACCCCATATACCCCGAAACAATATTGTATGAAGTGCAACTTAAATGCCAAAAAACATGGAAAATGGCTTTCATTATTTCCCAAAGCCCAACTAACACTCTCAAATCACTGATATTCAGTTTACATAAAGATATAAAATGGAGAGAAGAAGGAAATCCTCAAGAAGCATTGAGCAATGCATGTAAGAATTAAGTGACTAATTCTTTTTACTAGCTATATTAATATTACAATATTTTAGAGGTGTAGCCAGAGGGGGGAAGGAACAGAACGACATGTCTGAACACAATTAGATGCATTGCAACAGTCTGATGTGTTGCAACAACTCAAAATGAGTGACCAAATCTAGGAAACATCGTCACTGCCAAGCTGTGAGAAAAAAAATAAAAGCCTGTGTGTGTGTGTGTGTGTGTGGTGTTTGGTGTGTGTGTCGTTTGGCACATTGCAGCTTTCATCCTGCAGCCTGCGACGTGAGGCTGAGTCGTGTGAGGAGGGAAGAGAAGCCAAACCAGACTCAACTGTTAAACATGTGAATATGTGAGGAGAGTGATGCAAACTGCAATAGCTGAAGCTAACCACGACGAATGACACCTGCAGTGCTGTGTGTGTGTGCATGTGTGTGTGTGTGCGTGTGTTGTGTGTGTGTGTGCATGTGTGTGGGTATCAGTGTGTACAGAGGTTCGGGGTGGGGCTACAGCACCCTGTATATATTGCAGTTTCTTCCATTTACAGTTTTACTAGTCTAATGAGGAGAACATGTTTATAACTGATGCACTGTAGTTTTCATGAATTCAAATATTTCCTCTTTAATCTGTTGAAGGTGAACATAATTTGCAAGTTAAATGTAGACTGACCCTGTTGGGTTCACAGGTTGTAAACTGTTTGTTTATGTGTTTGTGGTGTATGTTAAACATGTTGTGTTTGCAGTGCAGCAAAGCCTTCCCTCTGGTGCAGTGGAGTTGTTTTGCATTATGGGGAAACTAGTGTCTCTTGCAAGCCTCTACTTGCCTCATGTGATACCAGGGATTAAAATTAAAATGGACCAGGTTGCACCAACAAAGATTAATTCAAACTGGGATTAGTTCTCAGAGAGTTTAGCAAAACTAGTTTTAAAATGAGTAAATCCAGACTTAAATCTAAGCATAGCTCTGCTGCACACTTAAAAAACTCATCTCAGTCCTAGTTTAGTGATGTACATCAGTACGGAGATGCTTACATATCCAAATTAAAATAAAAAAAATAAATCTGAGTGGTGCCGGGACCTAGCTAGCAAGTGTAAAAGAGGGGGGAAACTTTTGGCTGCTTTGTATTCCTTAAAACATGACATTGTTTCATAGCTAGCTAAACAGTGAACAAAATGTTACATTATTTGTAAAAAAGTAAAAGTTTAAAAAAAGAAACTAAATCCAAATCAAACAAACAAAAAACAGTTAAGTTGTTTGCTAGCTTGCTAACTTAAGCCCCGCCCACTCCGGAAACAATTAATCGCTCTCCTTGGTTTTGTGCCGCGTGAAAGCGCCTCCTTGTCGCTTTCAGCTGTTAGCCAACAACAGGAAAATGCTTAAAAACTGTTGTGAGGTGGGATGCACAGCCAACAAGGTAAAGAACCCAGAATTAAGGTTTTACAAGCTGCCGAAACGAAAATTTAATAATAATAATAATAATAATAAAAGGTCTATTCTTGGCTAGCAAGCTAAAAAGTTAACTGAACGCTTTGTCCTTTGCTAGCTAACGTTAGTTGAAAAGTTAACTAAATGTTATATCGCTTGTTAGGTAGCTAAAAAAACAAAAAACAAAAACAAAAAAAACCATTATATTGTTTGGCAGCCTGCTTAAAAAGTTAACTAAACACTTAAATGATTGCTGCCTAGCTAAAAAAGCAAAATATTATATTGTTTGCTAGCTAGCTAAAAAGTTGACCAAACGTTATGTGGTTTGTTAGCTAGCTGAAAAGTTAGTTAGCCTAGTTAGCCTTCTGGCAGAGAAGATGAAATTGATCCTCCTGTGAGAAAAACTTATAGTTGAATTATCAACTGGCGTGAAAGAAGGAAGAAACGCATCATAAAGTTATGCCGAGTGTTCCCCTTTAGTCTTTTTTTTAAAGGAACTTGAACTTTATTTTCGTCAATCCATCTCAAAAAGGCACCTGTTTTTTAACCTCCTCAAGAGTAAGTTTAAAGTTAATACTGGATCACATTTTAAATTCATTCGTTGTGGTGCAACAATTAAATTTAATCTAAGGTAAACAGTGAATCTAAACAGACACGTTTAAATTGAATCTTTCTTTATTTTAAGCTATTTAAGATTACATAAGTTAAAGTTAAGCTGTTATTTAATTAATCATTGCTGGTGCAACCCAGCCATAGTCTATCAGTTGTTGCCTCAGTAGTGTACCAGCTGAAAGTAGCTCCCTCACACAAACACAGACTCACACATGTGTATATATAGAGGGGGGAAGGTCGAGCTGCAAATAAGGAAGTGTTCTGTGACTTTGACCTTTGTGTGTTGCATTTACACACACACAGACACCCACACACAGACACAGACACACACACACACAGACACACACCTGGAAGTAAAGAACAAACAGGCAGCAAAAGCAGACAGGTGGGCAGGCAGAGGGGGGAGCTTTGCAAGTGGTAGACAGAGAGACACCGTGTGAGCTTGTTTGTTCGTGAAGAATTTTGTGGATTTTTTTTTTTTTTTAATTCCCGTAACCAAACTGGAACTACTGGACAGACACAGTCGCTCATTAACAACCGATGAATGGAACAGCTTGAACCATCTCTGCTGCACAGCCAGACAGGGAGCAAGTTCCCAGGGTTTAAACCAACTCTGCTCTTAAATATGATGACTTTTTGTTTTGGTTGTCTTTAAAAAGAAAAAAAAAAGAGAAAAGCCACATCTTCTATCTATGTTGGAGGAATTCCGGCCTGTCAGCTATTTTGGTTCCTGTCTTGCTTTCACTATTTTGTGAAAGGAGACGTAAAAAGGAAGGAAGGGGAGAGCAAAGAGAGAAGGAGGAGGAGAGAGAAGAGACGTATACCGTCTGAGCGTCTAGGCGAGTGTCAGTTGTTTTCAGAGGCAGCTGAGAAGAGTAAGTGTTCACCTGCTTTCCTATTGGGACAGAGAATAGGCTGGATAGGAAGAGGATTGGGTGGAGGAAAGTGTAGTAAGAAAAGAGGAGGAGAGTGCGGGCTAGTTTGAGGGTTGACAGTGTAACAGTGAGTGTTACAGATAGTCTTTTGATGTTAGATGGTTATATGTAAGTGCTAGAGGTAGAGTAAGCGTGTGAAAGAGCAAAAACATGAGAATGAAAGTGAGTTAACTTCTATCTACGCGAGCGTGCAGCTGTAAATTGAGGAAGTATTGAGGAACTGGCAGGTTTCTTTGTAAAATTCAGAGATAACGGCAGAGAATACTGTTGCTTATGTTTTTGAGTCTGCACATGTGCAGGTAGAAGTGACTCTCACCAATCACTCTCCTTCTCTTTGGTGCCAGAAGAAGTGAAGAGACAACATGGTTCGGTGAGTCAAGCCCCCCGATGGACACTCTAATTCTCCGTTAGTCAACTCCTGTTGTGCACTTCACTGTGTGTTTTGTGCAAGGCGTGATGACAACTTCTCTGTTTCCATTCCTTCTTCTCTTTCTTTCCCCAGCTGTCGACTCATCCTGCTCTGTTCCTCCATCATGTGATTTTTCATGCCTTGTGTGCTGTTCGGTGTCAGTTTGAGTGTGTCACACATGATGTTTTACTGAGAAATACCTTCTTTTTTTTTGTATCCTCAACGTTCAAGCTCTTTGAAGGTTCCCTTTACCTTGAGTTGATGGTTGTTTCCTTCTTTGGCTGTGTATGAAAATTTGTTCACTGGTGGGTAGAGTACTGAAAATATATAACCAAGTAAAAGTACTTGGGCTGCAACTAATGATTATTTTCATTGTTGATTAGTCTGTTGATTGTTTTCTTGAATAATTGATTAGTTGTTAGTTATAAATGGTCAGAAAATGGTGAAAAATGTTTCCCAGAGGCCCAGATGACATTCTCGAATGTCTTGTTTTGTCCACAACCCAAAGATATTCAGTTTACTGTCATCAATGAGAAAGATCCCAGAATTGATTCTCATTTAAGTAGCTGGAATCAGAGAATTTTAACTGTGTTTCTAAAAAAAAAATACTAAAACCGATTGATTATTAAAGCAGTTGGTGATTAATTTAATACTTGACAAGAAATTTATGGATTGATGCAACTTTAAAGTACGATCACTCCAAGTAAAAGTAAAAATTACCATTTGAGAAACCTACTCAAGAAGAGAAAAAAGTATCTGGTCAAGTTTATTTCAATTTTAATATGTTTTAGGGGGTACTACAGTTATGAAAGTACCGTTAACGGTGAAGTTGGCATTACGTTTGGTAAGCTGTTTTCTCAAAGACCAGCAGACCCTGAGCTACGAGATAAGTTAATGTCAGTAACATCAGAGATTAATGTCACATGAAAAATTAAAATAGCTCTTTGACGATTCAGAAAGACAAATTCTACCAAATCTGGAATAAATGTGTTGAATTTATAATCCCAGTACGTGCAGACTTTGTATTGTTTTAAGCTCCCTTCCTCTACCTGTTGAGAGTAGTAGAAATGTAAGCTCCCCAGGTTCTGTTGTGTATCGGTACATTTTTAATATAGAAGAAGAATTATAGAAAGCTGATCAGGAAACTGCTGGCAGATTGCTGTTGAAGTCCACTTAGATTTGTAGCTGCTATGCAAGTTAATACTGATGTACATGCATATAAATGTGGTAAACATTTATATGTTTTAGTATTCATTCCAGGAAGTGAAAAAGCAGGACTGAAAGTTTTCTAGGGATTGAGCTGCCGCTTACAAGAACTGTGGCTTTTGAATAAATCTCTCTGAACAAAATTAATTAACAAAATGAACATAGCTAACAGTAGCTAGCCAGCTACATTTTCACCTACAGTATATGCAGCCTCCTTCAGTGTACTTCAGTGAGGTTTGAAGAAGACTTTTTAAAAGCAGAGGCTCAGCAAGTATTTCATAATTTTGGATTTTGGTATAAAAAGTGTGCCCAGATGTGTCCAGCGATGGTTGCCTCTTGTTCTGGGGTTTTGCTCCATCATCATTGCATCGTGGTCAAAAGACAGGTGGCGGTTATTTTAATTCCAGGCAGCAGCAGCTTGTAAAGGTGCTCCTCCACACTCAGTACTCGCATTTAGAGCAGACGAGATGTAATGAAGGTTTAAATGACAAATGTAGTGAAGTAAAAAGTAGGTAACTAGCTCAAAAATATACTTCAGTAAAGAGTAAATTCACAGCTTAATAAAAGGAATATGAAAAGTACTCATTCCTTTAAAAAGACTACTTTTTTACTCATGTCTGTTACTCAGGGCTGGGCAATATATTGGCATTATATTGACACTGTGATTTCAGAGTAAATTTTGTCTTAGATTGGATCATAATATGGCCTAAATTCTGTTTTTTCCTGGTTTTAAAGGCAGTAAAGTCATGTGAAATCTGTTTAGCTGTTCTATTATTTATTTAGCTTTATGCACTTAGTAATTACATCCACATTACTGAGGATTATTTTTCAGAAATATTAATATTTTGTGACAGCACCAGTAGTCATCCCTACGATATTGCTGTAATATCGAGGTTGTTGGTCAAAAATATTGTATGAGTTTGTCGATATCATCCAGGCCTGTTATACACTGTTGAGTTGTTCAGTCAAGAGCAATGCATCCTATTCAACATCATCATATGTTTGCACTGTCTGAGAATCTATGTTATGTTATTTTCAAGATGAATATCACATACAAAAGCCTAAAAATTGCAAGTCGTGTTGCTCTAATTACTGCCCACCCCTGCATTTGATATTTAAGAGCTCTCTTGTTGCAACCTAAAGTTGAAGTGGGAACACTTATTCAAGTGCAAATACAATCAAATTGTCAAACTGTGTGCCTTAAAAATTATATTTCATAGCATCACAAGCTTCATGTTGTCATGTCTTAATCAGTGACTACAAGTTGAATAATGAAGGCAGATTATGTTTGAAAGCAGCAGCACGGGCTGCAGGAAGGCTAATGAGAAGCATTAATTGAGCATGTGGTATTTCAATGTTGTTTTTTTTGTATTGGCAGCTGACTACTAAAAAAAGAAAGGTGCTAAAATAGTGTTTTTGGGTTACAGCTCAGATGCGATGTGCTAAACTTGACCACAGCACACTTTTTCCATCCTCAAAAGGCTCCAGGAAATGATCAGATAGTAGATATTCAGTCTGAAGTTATGCAATTCTGCTACGCTCAGCAACTGATGTCCACGGTGCTGCTGAAAGGGTTTCAAGCCAGAGCTTTAATGGATTAATCTGGGCGATATTTATGTAGATGTTCAGTATAATGTGAGGATGTTCTGAAAAGCCGGCCTTAACTGGGTCATTCGTTAAGGTGATAACACAGGTGTGAGTTAATAATGTGAGTAAAGGTGAATTACATCATCTTCCTTCCTTTCTATAGTCAGAGTCAGATATTAATAGGTTTTACAATGAATAATGTTTAATCAATTCTCATCACACGTTACCAGTGATATTAATAGGTTTTTTTTCTTTTTATTCAAGCAAAGTCAAGTAAGTCAACAAAACATCTTGCATGATAGATAGTTTGATAGTGATGATAGTTTTCACAGTTTTGTTTATTGGGAGTTTCAGGGCATACATGGAACAGTATATAATAATAGAAATGATAATGGCGGTAATAGCATTAATAATAATAATAATAATAATAGCATCAATACAGAAGGGCTGTGATGATCGTTTGAAATTGTTTGAAAGTTTGAAATCTGATCTATATCGGTGTGATAAACTCAGTCCATTCTTTTCAGAGTGGGTGGTCTGTTGCGAAATGGCGAAAAGCATTATTCTAAACATGCACGCTTTAGAAAAACTAAGAAGTTGTGGTGGTATCTTACCTAACTGTAAGACCTGAAAACAAAAGTCAATCTTAATTTTTAAAAAAAACAAAAACTTTTTCCTTCCCCAAAACATGTGGTAATGGTTTTCGTTGGTTTTCAATGAAACAGAACTATGGAGACAGGAACTCTTTACATTTACAACCATTTAATCAGCATGTAACTGGTAAGATTATAAGAATTGTTGGTTTTCTGTCAATCATCAGATAATCATTTCAGAATTAGTCTGTGGAGAGAAATGCCTCTCCTGCAACCAAACTACTGTAAAAACCAAAACCAAAAAAACCCCACTCCATTACCTTTTTTACCGTGACTATTATTAAAAACGTTGTACTTGTGAGAGGAAATAATACTGGGTGTGTATGTGTGTGTAAAGGCGAATGTATTTATATTGATCTGATACAGTCTTATCTCTCTGTGCGTGCACTGGATGCAGTTATCTTTATACTGAGTCTATTTTGAGTTTGTGTGTATCTGTGTCAATGCAGGTGGTTCCACAGAGACATCACTGGCCTGCAGGCCGAGGAAATACTGAAGACTCGAGGCATTCATGGCAGCTTTTTGGCTCGACCCAGCAAGAAAAACGTAGGAGATTTCTCCCTGTCTGTCAGGTAATAAAGTCTGCAACAACACCTTAAATCTCTCCTCTGCTTTTCTAAAACTTCACGACTGATTAGAAATCTTTTAAACTGTGCTGTCAGCTCATCAGAGAGCTTCTTATACTTATCAGAACTTTAAAGCAGAACATAAATGACAAAAGATAAAATATTCTGGTAATATATAATATGTAGAATGTGATAGATTGTTGCAGGACAAGGTTGGTTCAGCTCAGTGAACCCTGATGCAAACACTGGACTCTTACCTTTCCTGCATTTTATCTACTTTTATTTGCTTTTTAAATTATTCTGCCACCTATGAACTTTATTACAAACTCCTTTACAACTTTATGAAAAAGAGATAACGTTGGCGTAAGCTGATACTGTGAATATTCTCACTTTGTACAGGCAGAAATCAAACTTTCCACTGCTCTCTGTGTGCATACGATAAAACCACACCCTGTTTTTATGAATGTGTTGTTATGACATGCAGCTGTGCAGGTGAACGCTTTATTATTTATCTGGTTTAGTTGATTTGGTTGGAAGTCAAAATTGAAATGAAACTGATTTTACAAATGAATAAAATAATTCAATGGGCATGAATTAAAATGCTAAAAAATAGAATTCTGACAGCATAGAATAATTCTCATTACTAGAAATAATCGTTGGATTTGACTGATAAGATGATTTTTATGCTTGTTTGGGAGGTTTAATTGATGTTAAGTGTGCAATACTACAGTCTGTAGCTCAAAGAGGAAAGAGTCCACATTTGTACATGTACTGCATTCGCACTGATGCACCCAACTAAATTTACTGTACCTCTGTTAATAGTCAATACTCCACAGACATATCAGGGTGACATTTATGTAGATGTACAGTATATTGTGAGAATTACTGATCATGTGTGAATATTTCTGTTCAGGCCTTTAAGTCAGGCAGCAGTGAAGATGTTGATTTGGTTACTCTGAATGTACGAGATCAGTAACTTATTGATCACAGAACATTAGTCTGTGTAGATTTTCTTGCAATTAGATTTCTTGAATAATTGACCCCCAAAGTGAAAAACATAAATATCAGCATTTAAGAGTCACCCAGCCTTCTTACCATTGTTGCAAGTTATAAAGACACTTTCTGGGCTTTTCTCTGCAGCCGTTAAACTGCGTAAATGCGATGTGTTCACTTTGTGAGAGACTTAATGTCTTAATGCAATAGATGCACATTAAACCTAATGATAATAAAGTCTTCATTGTCAATTCACGATCAAACTTCACTATAAATTACAATCAACAAAACGAACAGCCCTATTTCTGCCCCTGTAAGGCTGTCATAATATTAGATTTTCACTCCACACAGTACCAATATTTTGCAAAATTTGAAAAAATAATGCTGTCAGTCAAATTCAAATGTTTATTGTGCATTTTGTCTCTTTTCTGGTAAATTAATGACACTCGGAATACAAGTGTAGGGAGGTGGAGAGAGAGAGTCTGCAACCATAACAGATTTAAGAGCATACAGTATGTTTAAGGGGTACTGCATTACAGTATTTACACAATATTATCACATGTGTATTATTATCATGATATCAGGTGTTTATTATTTAAATACCACAGTTATCTTCAGCACTGGTAGATTGCAACACCCTTATTCCCTTGGGGAGTTGTTACTTATTTAAAATACAATACTCAATACGTATTTTAAATACCACGCCAAAAAGTGTCTTAAGCACAAAAAATAGGAACCCCTCCTTCTTTTTTAAACAAATGACCTGTGCTGGTACATAAAAAGTCACTGAACTCTCTCTGGTTTCGCTGCTGTAAGCCGAATTGTTTGTTTTTAAACACATGGTATTGAACAAGTGTCGATAGTTTGATACCTTTGACGACCTAAATCCTCAACCTAAACCATAAAATATTCTGTTCCTTCCTCTATTCTCTTCCACCCTACAACCCTTGTTGACGCACAAACCCCAGTTTGAAAATCGTCGTTCTAAGTATCATCCTGTATCAAGAAACACGATGGAACCGTCAGTTGCAGAGGCGTCTCCTTGTACCAA